>LNAC01000418.1:124172-193254 GCA_002007465.1 Ailurus styani
GAGGAGGAGGAGGAGAAACAGGGAAGATAGTTCTGTGTATTAACTCAAGTCTAAACTTGGATCAACCTATGAACTCCCATGGTGGCCCTTGGAGTATTTAACAGTCTGCAACTGTGACATTTCGGAAGCTAGGGCTATGCCTAAGCTTCTTTTAGGATCAGGGCAGTGTTTCACTCCATTTCTGGTTTGAAAATTGCAGTACCTTTTGAGTGGGTGGCGGCGGGCAAGAGGTGAGGTAATGGTCCTCAAAAAGGCCATGAATGTTCATTCACCCATGTCCAAGGGTCCTAGTAGATATTTGCCCAACGGTACTTATGACCAAAATGTAATGAGACATAGATCTAAATGAATGTTATCCCTTTGGAAAAGCATGCACATAGTTCAGTGGTCTGCCATGATCCAAATAGTTTTTAGAACTTGTCCTTTTGGTTTGTCTTAAGGGACAGTTTCTACTTCTCCCTTTTCCTTTTGCACATGCAGGCCCATATACCCCCACGTAGATGTTATTTCATGACCTTGAATTGTTTTGAATTCCAAATGGTTGCACATGGCTAGGTTGTTACTTTACTCATACTCTTCATCAAATTTATTACTGTTTGACACAGTTATGCCCCTTTAAGGTCCCTCTCAGCTCCAAGGAGGAAACCAAGATATATAAACCAGTTACACATGAAAGATTAGCTCCTGCTAAGGCAATTTCTGAGTCTACTACTTGTAATAACTTCCTTCCTTATCTCTGTGCTGACCTTGCAGACAGTCCTTATATCGCCGTGATTAGACTTGGGGAGGTGGTGTATCATCATCACCATCATCATCATTACCTCAGCTTTAAAGATGAAAATTTATTTTTTCTGGTGATCAAATCCCCTCACCCTGTATTATATGAAAATTTTCCTATTTAGGAAACTCAAAAGAATATGCTAGAAGAACTATTCATGAAACGATACCATTACGTGAGTGAAAGGCCAAGCTACAATGTGAGAGAAGATAGTTGCAACACATCAATCTGACAAACAGTATATGTCTGGAATATAGAAAGAGCTCCTACAAGTCAAAATAAAAAAAAAAGGGAAGACAAACCAACAAAAAGACAAAAGAAGGTATCCGGATAAACGATAAACAATATTCAGGGATGCTCACCATCATTATTCAGTAGGAAAATGCAAAATAAAACCATAATGAAATACTAGTACACAGTCACTATCATAGTTAAAATTAAATGGATGAATGAAACCAAGTCTTGGTGGGAACATGGAACAATTAGAACTCTCTTATTTTGCAGATGCAAGTATAAACTACTACGATTAAGTTTGAAAAGCTTTGATAGTATTTAAAAAGATTTTAGGGGAGTCTGGGTGGCTCAGTTCATTAGGCGTCTGCCTTCAGCTCAGATCATGGTCCCAGGGTCCTGGGATCGAGTCCTGTATTGGGCTCCCTGCTCACTGGGGAGTCTACTTTTCCCTCTCCCTCTGCCTTTCCCCCTTAACCTCCCCTTGCTCGTGCTCCCTCTCTCTCAAATAAAAAAAAATTTCAAAAAATATCTTAATCATGGTAACAGACACACAACATAAAATCTACTATCTTAACCATTTTTAGATGCATGCTCCAGTGATATTGAGCACATTCATGTTGTTGTGCACCTGTCTCACCTGTCTCCACCATCCATCCCCAGAACTCCTTCCATCTAGCAAAACTGAAACTTTGTGTCCTTAAACAACTTTCTATAACTCCCTCCTGCCAGCCCCTGGCAACTAACATTTTATGTTCTGTCTCTATGAAGTTGACTACTCTAGGTACTTCATACAAGTGGGATAATACAGTATTTGTCTTTTTGTGATTGGCTTTTTTCATTTAGCTTAATATTCTTAAGGTTCATGCATATTGTTTCATGTCAGAATTTCTTTTTAAAGCTGACTAATATGCCATTGCTTGTATATATGACATTTTGTTTATCCATTCATCTGTCGATGAACATTGGAGCTGCTTCCACCTGTCGGCTCTTATAAATAATGTTGCTATGAACATGGGTATACAAATATCTGCTCAAGACCCTGCTTTAGTGCTTCTGGGTTGGCAGTATTTTTTTTTACAAGCTAAATACTTTTCTACAACTTGAAAACACTACTTTTGGATATAAGGAATGCTATGCCCATAAGAAAATATGTACAATAATATGCATAGTGGTGTTATTCATAACAGCTCCATAGTAGAAAAAATCCAAACATCCTTCAGGAGTAGAATGCATACAAAAACCGTGGGATAGTCATACAATGCAATATTATATAGCAAAAAACACAAGGATGTGGATTGCTTTAAGAACAATGCTGAGCATGTGTGCATTTTGGGTGGGGGAAGCAGAGTGCTAGGGCAAAGACTCTAACAATGGGAGAGAAATACTTGAAGGGAAAAACCTACGACAGTCTGAAATTCAAAATGCTAAAGTATCTTAGCAAAATCTAGCAGTTGGGTACTTAGAGGTAAAATGTAAAAGCATTCTGAGTCTCACTGAGATGGAGGGGAAAACAATAAGCCAAGAGAAACTTACTGAAGGCAAAATATCTGGAAACTCATTTTCCCATAACAGAGAAAAAGGAAAGTGACAGAAAAAGGAAGCTAACTACCAGTAGTGGTGGGGAATACAGTAGTTTCCAAATCAACAAGGGGGAGTGATGAATGAGCTGCTCAAATCATCAAAAGATAAGGAAAGTGGCAGGGAAGGGGGGGGACTGATTTGTAAAATAAAGATAAAACACGATGTGAGACAGGAATAAAATAAATCAATTGTTACAATTAAAAACCCCCCACAATTCTTCTTTCGCTGAGCTAAAGAAGCCGGAATACCCAAGAATACATTATGTATGCTTCCACTCATGTAAAGTTCAAAACTTGTCAAAACTCGTCCGTGTTTATACTACTTAGAAAAATGGTTTCTTTCTGGAACGAGTAATGACTGGTGGTCAGCATAGAGGAGCTTCCTGAGCTTTTTGAAATGGTCTGCAGCTTGATCTAGGTTCTGGTTACATGGATGTACGCATACATAAAATTAATTGATTTGTATACTTAAGACTTGTGCACTTGGCCGTGGTTGTTCATCAAGTGCAAAGAGGAGTCTGAGTAGCCTTTGTCGAATGGCAGCATGACTGAAATAAATGCACAAGGTGCTACTTTAAGGAGACAATACTAATCTGATCATTTTTTTGGTAAAGATTTTATTTATTTATTTGACAGAGAGAGAGAGAGAGAGAGAGAGAGAGAGAGAGAGAGAGAGAAGAGGGATCACAAGTAGGCAGAGGCAGGCAGAGAGAGAGGAGGAAGCAGGCTCCCCACTGAGCAGGGAGCCCGATGCAGGGCTCGATCCCAGGACCCTGAGATCATGACCTGAGCCGAAGGCAGAGGCTTTAACCCCCTGAGCCACCCAGGCATGGTACTTTCTAGTCACCTCTCCACAGTGTACAATCCAAGAAACAAAATCAAGTATACCTCTGGTGGCAATACCAGAATATGGGGATCTAGGAACTTGGCCTTTGGCCTTTGTAAAATACTGAACAGTGGCTGTTAACTAGTTCAGTGCCCAGTGCTAAAGAACTCACAAAACATTTTTAAGCATTTCCATCTCATTGATTGTCTTTATTTTCCCAGTAATTAAAAAAAGTAAAACACTGCCTTTTTACTCCCTTTAAGGTTGAAAGGTGACCATCTGAATTCTATTTAACACTGCATTTGTGTTTGGTTATGGTTCAAAAAATGTTCCTTTAATCATGAAATGGAGAATTGTTTTTGGATGCCAGATATCATATGCTATTCCAGACTCTTTCCAAATTGTGAACATTAATTTTTCCTGTATACTAACCTTTCCTCAGCTGTTTCAGTGATTTGGCTTTCTTCCCATAATTCACTAAGTAAAGGGTTAACATTAGTCATTGTGACGAACTTTCAAGTTTCAAATCCCAATTTTCTGCCAATAAATATGGAGAAAATTAGCAGATATGATGTTGCAATACATGCTAAAAGAGCAGATATTAAAAATATAACATGCTACTTCAGACCTGTAGGACTTTTGGTTAGCATTATTTATTAATATTTAGAAAAAAACTTTTTCTTACATGATGTGCTCTCCAGACAAAGGGAGAAAAGACACCTAATAACTACCAACTCTCTTCTATGTCAGGTTATAGATATTTTTTTGTGAAACAGAACAAGGAGTATAATACAGGCACCCAGATATCACCTTTATTATAGGGAAGGTCCAATGTGAGCATTTGGCTTTAGGGCTGGTATCCAAGTGGATCTGCTCGTTGATCTCCAGAATTAGGCAAATACATTCGTTCAGTCTTAGAACTGGATGGGGCGCCTGGCTGGCTCAGTCGTTTGGAGCAGGCGACTCTTGATCTCGGGGTTGTGAGTTCAAGTTCCACGTGTGGTGTAGAGAACTTACGTTATCCATAGAAAGGCTTATCCCCCAGAAGAGAAATAGGCAAAATCAAGCCAATCATGCCCAGTTATTCTTCCTAAATTTACCAGTCAAATGTGTCCTTCCATTTCCCCACTGGCAGCATAAGTAAGATTCTGGAAAAGGTCCCTAGTAGACTAAGATCACCTTGCAGAAAGGGAACATCAGAACTGGTAAAGTGTTCCTAATATAACTTTTCCAATATATATCTTTCTTCCTAATTACTAAAAAAAGAAAAATGTGAATGAAAGCATAAGTCATAATAAAAGTCTAAATGGATTAATATTCTTTTATTATCAGATATGGCTCTATCCTCATATTTAAAAAAATACACATTTCTAAAACCTTAAACTAAATCAAGGTGAGAGCAGCAAGAAAAGTCCACATAGAAAATTTCACAGTGTGATCATACTTATTTTCAATCAGCTTCAGAATTTGAAATGTAAAATATTAAGATTATATTAAAAACTGACACCCAAATATCTTCAGATGATTTTACTATTCAATGCAAAGACTAATGCTTAGAAAATCATAAGAAAAATATTAAATCTCCATTTTATAAAGCATTGGCCAATTTCTCGCAATTGTAATTTTGTGTTCAGACCTCTGTTCTTTCCCAGAAGATCACTGCATCACGAGATCCTTCTTTTTTTTTCAAACTTAATAAATGATTCTTAAAATATAAATCATCCCAATTTTTAAAAAAATCTAATTCCAGTTAGTTAACATACAGTGTTATGTTAGTTTCAGGTGTATAATATAGTGATTCAACACTTCCATACATCACCCTGTGCTCATCAGGACAAGTGCCCTCCTTCATCCCCATCACTTAGTTCACCCCTCCCCCCCACCTGTCTCCCCTCCTGTAACCATCAGTCTGTTCTCTAGAGTTAAGAGTCTGTTTCTTGGTTAGTCCCTCTCCCTCTGTCTTTTTCCTTTGTTTGTTTTGTTTCTTAAATACAAGAAGATCCTTCTTATCATATAACTCTCTGGACCATGTTGCTAGACTCCTCCTCAAGTACTTTTCTGTGCTATTTTCTGATAACATGCTGACAAAGCAACAGAAGTAGTTTGTATTTATATTCATCCCAAATCTGGGTCTTGTCTATGGTATGTTTGCTCTTCTAAGAGATAAAAGTCCTCATTTGATGATTTTCAAGAATGCAAACTCATATGCATTAGACGCTGCCTTATGAAACGTGAACCCATCTCCCACGAGATCATTCATTTCCTAGAAAAAGAACAAAATCAGTTGCTCCCAAAATAAAATTCATGTTGGTATAAAAGTAAATGGAAAATAAAGCTTTAAATGACATCCTTGCTATTTTAAAAAAAGGAAAAGAACAGTAATATTTCAAGAGTGTGTCTTATGAGCCAGACACTGTGTTCCAGGGACTTTTCATATGTTATTTTACTTAATCCTTACAAATATCCCAGGAGGAAGGTGGCATGATTCCCATTTGGCTGATGAAGAAACTAAGGATTAAGGAGACCTGAAGGTGGCTCTAAGTGGTGGAACTAGAATTTGATCCCACGTGTGTCTGACTTCAAAGCCCTTGCACTTTCTTTATCGAGTTCAAAAAATGTAATGTAAGAGGGGGAACATTTTTTACATAGTTTAGATGAAATTAGACATTCCTGGCTTTACCAGCTCTAAGTTATCACCTATAATTAATTATCATGTTTTATACCATTTTCTGGCAATTTGGGTGAAAGTAGAGATATTACTTTCTAGGCCCCACTGATGGTATTTTATGCACCAGACCGGACCGTATCCAACTAAATAGCATTGTGACACCCTCAATGTGACACCAGTCGAAGACTCTAAGGAAATTGTTGGCAATGATAAAGTTCTGTCATGATTTTGCTAAGGACAGGAGGCGTTGAATACCATGTTATACTTAGGCTTCCCAGCCAGATGTTGCAAATTCCCCATTTCTAGCCCAGTGCTTCCTAAACTACCCTAAAATATCTCCCAGAAGCACGATAAATGTCTTTTTCTGGGTCCTAGGGCTTTGGAGAGACCTTTCAGGATTCCTAGATGCTTCTTTGCTGCTTTTCCTAATTGCCTCAAAGTATGCTAGAATTTGTGCCATTATGGGAAGTTGTAACTCATTTGAACTGGCAAAAGAAACCCCACACAGGAAAGTCTAGTTGCTTTTATGCTTTGGGGTCTAGTGGTATCTTTATTTTAAAGAAAAGAGAAAAAAAATCATCAAACTGTCATGACACCATCATAATCTTAAGTCACTGTACCGATGCCAACCAGCCGGCCCATTGCTGAAGCAAAGTGAGCTGTCGAATTGCCTAAATATCCAGCAAAAATCGAATATGCCATTGGATTGGCAAAAGCAAAGGCCAGAAAAATCAATTTTTTGACCAATTTTTAAAATTTATATCAGGGGCACCTGAGTGTCTCAGTTGGTTGAACCTCCGACTCTTGGTTTGTGCTCGGGTCTCAATCTGAGGGTCATGGGATCAAGTCCCAAATTGGGTGCAGAGTCTGCTTGAGATTCATTCCCCTTCCTTTGTTCCTGCCCCTGCTGTCTCTCTCGAATAAATAAATAAATACTAAAATCGTAAAAAATAAATTCATATCAAATGTGTCCCCAAAGTGCATTTTAATTAAAAAAAGACACAGAGAAAACCTAGTTGTGAAATGACTGAGCCAAACAGCTCCATGTTTCAGTGAAAATGATCATATGTATTAGGATTCTCAGTTGAAGGCACCTGACACTGACTCTGCGTTGATTTTAACAGAAGTGAAATGTACAGAATGGACAGGACGACCGGGGAACTAAGCTAATAAATTGCAAACTGAAGATCGTACTAGAATATCAGTACAAGAAAAGTGCAATGAAAGGTAAGAGGAAGTTGCAATTGATTCTGGGCAGGCTGAGTGTTCCATTTCATGGAGGAAGTGTTATTTGAACCAAGTGCTATCTCTGCCTTGGAATCATTTGGAGATGGGGCTTATCTTCTCTGCTAGACTGACATTCCCTTATAAAAAACAAATTAGGGACTTCCTATTTTGTCAGTGACCAGTGCAATTAATTGTATACATTTAAGATGATTTAATATGTATACATTAAATACCTACTCTATGCTCGGCACTGTGTACTACATCCTGGAGATAATAAAGTGAGCAAAAAAACAAAAAAAAAAAAGACGACTTCTTTCCTCAAATATGGAACCGCAGGTCTGGTGGGTGAAACAGATATTCAAATGATCACGTTGATGAACGCATTTTTCAAACTGTCAAAAGTGCCAGGAGGGAGAAGGGAAGAGTGCTCTGCAAGCATACAACAGGGGGACCAAGCCTTGTATCTGAGGAGTAGAAGTCCTCCTTGCCGAAGTGACAGTTGAGTAGAAGTCTGAGAGGATGAGTAAGGATTTGGCCTCGTGATAAGGGGAAAAGAGCATGTGGAACAGAGAGAGCAGCACGTGCAATGGCGGGGGCGACAAGAAGAGTTATTCTGCGCTCAGCTTTCACCTGCCTCCAGCCGATGTCAGGTGAAGAGGTATCTCTCCTGTCAAAAATAATCTTTTTTTCTGCATTCTTCTCTTTTCCATATTTTGGCAATTGTGGACATTGCTGCTCTAAAAATTGGGGTGCTTGTGTCCCTTCGAATCACTGTGTTTGTATTTTTTTTTAAGATTTTATTTATTTATTTGACAGAGAGAGACAGCAAGAGCAGCAGGAACACAAGCAGGGGGAGTGGGAGAGGGAAAGCAGGCTTACAACTGAGCAGGGAGCCTGATGTGGGGCTCGATCCCAGGACCCCAGGATCATGACCTGAGCCTAAGGCAAGTGCTTAACCGACTGAGCCACCCAGCAGCCCACATTCTTCCTGCATTCTTGTTTATACCCTGCCTCCTGTGCACCTCGATCTATCAAGTGTTTTTTATTTCCCTTATATTCTCAATGGCCCTCTCCCTTTAATACTGGCCTTCAAGATATTATGTGTAAGTCCCTGTGACCTCCAAAAGCCAAAACAATAAGCCAACACTTCTCTGACCCTCTACACGACTTCCTATCTTTCCTATCTTTAGCTATTTTTATTGGCGAAATTTATAGAATCACAGTATATTCCACCTGCAACCCCTGCTTCCTCAGTTCCCTTCTTCAGTTTCTAACCCTCTTCAATATGGAACCCAGCACAACCATTTCACTAACAAGATCTTGTCAAGGTCACAAATGACCACTTTGCTGCAAAATTCAGGGGATATTTTTCAAGTCTCATTTTATTTGACTCTTTACAAAATCATTCATTCCTTCATTCATTCAAGTATAATCAACACATAGTGTTATTTTAGCTTCAAGTGTACAATGTAACTATTTCATCTTCCTTGATTTTGACCACTCCCCTTTTTGGGATGTCATGATACTGCTCTTCTTTTTGTTCTACCTTTTTCTCAGTCTGCTTTAGGGTCTCTTTTATTTCTGTCTATCTCCTGAATTTTGGAATTTCATCTTTGGCCCAGGATCTTCTTATCCTATACACTGTAGCTGGGTGAGCTTTCCTTCCCCACCTCTTGGCCTCTGGGCAAATCCTTTCTCTTTTGAGAAGACTTGATTAGAATTTATATGTTGTGACTCTTTCTCTGTCTGACTCCCTTTAGTTATTGTTAGGGCTTACTTTTTCCAAGCTTTGCTGCATTCCGTGCATATATCCCCCCATAAAAATGAGTCTTATTTTATTATGTTTATATGTTTCCCAGCCTGTATCTCCAACTAGATTGGCAGTTCCTTGAAAATGGGGCAATCTCTTCATACTGAGCTTTTAGCTCAGTGCCTGGCAGAGAGTAGAAGATCAATAAACATTTATAAATGAGTGGATGGATGGATTGTGGTAAGCTTTTTCATCTTTACAGCCTTGGAGAGAATGTCAGGGGAAAGTTGTGGCTACCTGAAGGTTGCACAGGTAGTAAATGGCAGAATGGAGTGTTTGCTGTTTCCATGAACCACAAGATGTATGTTTGTGTAGTGTTTACACTCTGCAAACTGCTTTCATGTGTATTACCTCATATAACTTTTATAACAATCCTGTGGACTGAATGGGATAGATAATTTTTTGCCTTTCATATATGTATAAGGAAATTGAGATTCGGAAAGCTTGTGATTAATGTTTATACCAGTAGTAAGTGGCAGAGCTAAATCTTGAGCTAAGCTCTTTGGAGTGCAAGCCCAGTGTGCTGTCCACAGCTAGAGAACAACTCAGTCCCGGGCAGCGAGAAGTACTGGAAAGAACGAGCTCTCCCCACCCTCCCCTTCCCCCCGCAGGAAGACTCCCTTGGATTTGTCAGCCCTCGAAGAGCTCAGTTTTCCCTGAGGCTACTGGGACACTTCCAGTTAATGTCGTTTTTCACTCCCTTGCTATAGGGGTACTTGGTTGTATCTCAGGTATGCCTTCCCAGCTAGAGTGTGAGCTTCTTGAGGGTGAGGAGTCTGTCTTATGGTCCTGTACCCTCCACCCACACCCTCATCAGCCCCTTAACTTCTGCCAGCACTGATGTAGGGCTGGGCACTCAGGAGACACTCTGGAAATACTGGTGCTTTGGTTTGCTTAACTTCCTTTACTCTTGATGTCAACAGTAGGTGAGTGAAAGGAGAGTCCCAAGGGAAGAATATGAAAGTCTCTGCACCTCTAGGTGCTGGTGAGGAACCGAACACAATGGCTTGCATTATGTCGAAAGTGACAACCCCTGTCACATTACTCCTGTCTTGTTTTTCTTTTGAGTTCTGTGACCTGGGGTGTGTGTACTTCAGGGAAGAAATACACCATTAATCATGTTGGATAAACCAAAATGGCTGATGCTCCCGCCTCCTACTTGTTCTGGTTACTCAAGGGAAGTTAGACAAAACAGATGTGATTTGCATTCACACCTACAGTGAGGGCTTTGAGAATTTACCGGTGCGCTTCCTGAGACTGCTTCTCTACCCCCTTTCTGCCCTTGCGATAAGATAAGAAGCCTTTGCACCTGTGTGGTGCTTCATGCTGCTCTACGTGTCCACTGCTAGTACCTCAATCGAGATCGCCATCATCTCACACCCACGTGATTGCAACATCTTCCTAACTGGTTTCCCTGGCTCAGTCTTTCGCTGTTTACAATCCATTCTCCACGCTGCAACCAAAGTGACTGATCTAAACCACAAATTTGATTATGTACCCCCTGCAGTTAAAACTCTTTGGTGACTTCAGGATCATGTCTAACCCTTTCGCACGCTTAAAAGGAAAAAAAAACCCAACTCTTCGTGATTTGCCTCCTGCCTCGCTCTTCGGCTTCACCCCCTACCATTCCCTACCCCCATCTTCCTCTCTAAGCTGCAACCCTCCTGAAATACTTGCAGATCCACGAGTGTGCTGTTTTTGGCTTTGCTCTGTACATCACGGTCTCTTCCTGCCTACCTGCTTCTGACCTCTAGTTGAACTTTTCTCCATCCTGTAAGAATTAACTCAAATCTCACCTTCTCAGTGAATCCTTCCCTAACTCATCATCCATTATTACTTGTTCTCTCTTTTGCATATACCTGTGTTATGGTACTTCCTCGTTGCATCATAAATATCTGTTTCTATATCTATCTTGGCAACTCGTGAGTTTCTTGAGTGTTGGAACTGTGACTGACCCTCTACACCTTGTTCCCTCAGCACTACACACATAGTAGGTATTCAGGAATGTTGTTTAAGTGAATAAGTATTATATTTCCTAACTTAAAGGGCTCTTTCTGACCTTGGAGTTGCAACAAAATAACCAGTTGTTCAACTGTCCTCGGGCTCCTGGGCTGGGTTGGGTGTGGTCCTTTCTTGAGAAAGGATGAATTTAAATGTCCTGTCAAGTTTCTTCGTAATTCAGGATTCTATAAATAAACAGCAGATTGGAATAATACCCTCAGCAATGCTGAAGTAAAAAACAAAACAAAACAAAACAACAACAAACCCAAAAAACTCCTTTTCTTTGCTTTATACTGTCCAAGTTTCCTAAATTCATCATTTCCCCTAGGTCTTCTCCTTTATACCAATCACTTACGTCAGGTGCTGATCCTGGGTGATCATTGACCCCTATCTCTATTCAAGCTCAATTAGGACCGCTTTATTTCATCATATATGTAAATACACATACGCATATACACGTAATATCTTATTTAATACTCAAAACATCCTATGACATAGTAACTATTATGATCCATATTTTATAGGTGAAGAAACCCAAAAGTTAAATAATTTGTTCAAGGCCATGCAGCTTGAAAGTGCTAGAGACTGGACTTAAACTTGGATCTGATCGTAGATAGCCTGTGGTTTAACCATTACACCACATTCCCTCACCTATTTTACAAGAATGGATTGAACTAGATCATCCTTGAGAATCCAAAGTTTTTTGCCCCTTTACCTCCTTTTAAGAGCTCCACTGAAGCCAAGCATGAGGACGGTGTTCTGTAGTTCTGGGAACTGAAAAAAACAAAACAAAAAAAGATATGAGGTTCCAAATATCCCCTTGTGCATTTCTTTTTCTATAATTACTTTTCATTGAGATAAACTATAAGGACTCCTAAAATGGCATATTCAGTAGGGCTTTTCAGGACTTGTGGTTGCTACCCCTCATTTATCTTCCTCATGGGCAACAAGACCTTTTTAAGCTAAATTCTACCCACAACTGAATATGGGATAGACAAATGCACAAGTCTTGGGAAGCACCTGGTCCAAAAGTGTAAAAAAGTCTTTAAAAATGTGGAAATTTCACTAAGGGAAGGAAAACCTTACATCTAACAAAAGAGGACATATCCTAAAGGAAGGGAGTAGAAAAAGGAACAAAGCCTTTTTTTTTTTAAACTGTATCACCCCTCAAAACACCTGGAACCAATTGTCACTGCAGGTGTCTTGTAGAACAAAACAAAGAACACTGGACTTGATTCCCACATCTATACCTTACCAACAATGCAACCTGAGCAGGCAACTGCCCCACTCTGAGCTTCCACTTCCTCATTGTTAAACTGGAGATAAAAACAGGAACTACCTCTCTCAGGGTTGTTCCTAGAATTAAATGCATTTAACCACGTTTTAAAAGTGCTTTATGTACATCTACTCATTTGAGATGTTATTACAACTCACCTTGGTTCAGCCTAAAGCCACCGATCTAGTTACCTTTCTTTTTATTTGTTTAGAGAGAGACAGAGGAGAGGGAGAGAGAGAATCTTAAACAGGCTCCATGCCTAGCATGGAGCCCGATGTGGGGCTCAATCTCATGACCTTGAGATCATGACCTGAGCTGAAATCAAGAGTCAGACACTTAACCAACTAAGCCACCCAGGCACCCTTAGTTACCTTTCTTTTGATATTGGTCATTCTCTCTTTGACCACAACCAGACTCCGCTGCACACTGTCCCTGTCCACCCCCCAACAAGGCCAGGCTCACTGAAAAGGCAGAGCTATGACAGTTCCAAGAAAACAGTCCCGTTGGCCAATGTAAGCAGATAACACTCATGGTGAACTGTGGCAGTTGATTTAATTATGATAGAGACTGTCTGGGTGCAAGGAAGCCTAAATCTAAGCATTCCTGCTGCCTATTTCTAGACAAGTAGAATGATACCAGACAGAACAGTTGGACCCAGCTACTCTAGTGGGAACAGGAAAAAATGGTCTGTTTTGGGAAAGTGAATCGTACCAGTTCAAGGGTCTTGAAACTTGAAATTAAAGTTCATTGTTTGAACATGGGAGTGTCTGAGGAGCCAGGGAAGAATATAAAAGTATAGTTGTGACATGGTATGTTTCACACAGAAGGAATAGGCCACCACGTTTCCTGTGGTATGATGTCCCAAGGTTGTAATCATGTCGCTGACTGCAGATTCCACACTGGAAATTGAGGATATATAGGAAAAATTAGGAAGCCAAATATCTGTTTAGAGATCAGCTGAAGCTCAAGGTTGGGCGTTGTGGCAAAAACGAAACAAATTGAATGATGTCTTTGTGGTCCCATCCCTGGTCTGAGTCTCCACTTTGTTTGATTTCTCCCTCTTTATGACCTTCTTAAAATAGTGTCCTTCGTAGAATTTATAGCAGAAATAATGAACTGTGTGTTTCAATTTATAATGGCAATTCTTAGTGGTGAACAAAATAAAAAATTTAAAATTGGGACGTGTCAGAGGAAACTCAGTAAAAATGCTATTTCTGTGTGGAAGAGTTGTCCTGGATCAAAGTGATCACATAAGGCTTAAAATCAAATGGTATGCTTATTTACTAACATATTCTGAGCCTTTCCCCCCCCTGCAGATGTAAGAAATGAAAAAAACCAGGGCTATGCTAGCATATGGAGGTCATTTGTTCAGATGTACAACTGGGCTAGAGCCATCAGTAACCCAGTTATAAATTCTGAACCCCCGTATTTTCTTCTTCTTCTTTTTAAAGATTTTATTTATTTATTTATTTGACAGAGAAAGAGAGCACGAGCAGGGGGAGCAGCGGGCAGACGGAGAGGGAGAAGCAGGCTCTCCACTGAGCAGGGAGCCCGATGTGGGGCTCCATCACAGGACCCTGGGATCATGACCTGAACCAAAGGCAGACACTTATCCCACTGAGCCACCCAGGTGCCCCCCACACCTCCCGTATTTTCTTATTTTGAAGTATGTTCTCCTCCATTTAAAGACAAAAACCAAATCAGAATTGCTCTGAAAGATACCACACCGAGGATTCTGAGTAGAGAAAACATTACTGGCAACAGTTTGGACTTTGGATTCTACCAAGTCTGTCTGAATTTAAACTCATGAACTCTCATATTTAAGTCCAACATAAATCGTTTAGTTTTCAAGTTCCCTTAAGCTAGGAAAATTAAGACTTCCTGTTCTTCAGGGAGAAAAAGGGCCTAAAAACTTAAGAGGTTAGAAAATGTCTTGAAGCTCTTCATAATTGAGCAGAAATGAATCCAAACCATATGGATTGCATTTCCTTTTTTTACTTTGAACACTGAGGGGAAAAACATGTTTGGCAAAATGCTGCTTCTTTTTTTTTTTCAAACCCAAATATGTTACTTTCACCCCTGAGCCTTCTTCCCAAGCTGCACCATATGCCTGGAATGTTCCCAGGGCTCTTCAGTCTGTAAGTCTGCAGCTCCTGAGAGGCCTACCTTTCTCAAGAAGTCATCCCTGGGTGACTAGAAGGAATATTCCAAATGTCTCCTGAACCTTACTGTGTAACATATAACTTTCGAGACTCCTCGTCCTTCAATCTTCTGCTCATGGGTGCTGTTATTTCTGTTTGCTAAAGGCTTATTTTGTTCATGTCATTTAATCTATATTTAGGTCATGTCATTTAACCTATATTTAAAAGCCATTTATTTAAGCCATTTATTTAGCATCCAGTGGGCCCAAATTTTTATGGATAAATGCCTACATCAGTACAATCTTACATTGTGCTTAATGATGCAACTCATAGAGAAGACTAAACACAGCACTGGCCAATAATCCTCAAATAAGACGTTTCCTAGAAGAGGGATTAGAATGGTCCTACCTGAGGAGGAAGCCCCTTGATCATGGGACTTGAAAAGCTCTAAGAAGTCTTCTCCAGAAGTATCAGATTCATTTGTTTGAATTAATACGGCTATTTAAAAGGACAAGTGGCTCTTAAGATGTAGAAGTAAAATTTTATTTATCGTTTTCGAAAAATTTTTTAATTTTTATTTTATTTTATTTTATTTTTATTTTTTAAAGATTTTATTTATTCATTTGACACAGAGAGAGAGAGATCAGATCACAAGTAGGCAGAGAGGCAGGCAGAGAGAGAGGAAGAAGCAGGCTCCCCACTGAGCAGAGAGCCCGATGTGGGCCTCGATCCCAGGACCCTGGGATCATGACCCGAGCCGAAGGCAGAGGCTTTAACCAACTGAGCCACCCAGGCACCCTCGAAAAATTTTTTTAAAGACTTATTTATTTTAGAGAAAGAGGATGAGTGTGCCTCAGGGGAGGGGTAGAGGGAGATAGAGAGAGTCTCCGGCAGATTCTGCTGGGCAGAATCTTGGGCAGGGGAGACCATGTGGTCCAATCCCTTGACCCTGAGACCATGACCTGAACTGAAACCTAGAGTCCATGCTTAACCCACTGCACCATCCAGGTGCCCCATTTAAAAATTTTTTTCAAGTACCCTCTAAATCCAACCTGGGCCTTGAACTCATGACCAAAGATCAAGAGTCCCACGCTCCACTGACTGAGCCAGCTGGGTGTCCCTTAGAAGTAAAATTTTAAATCCTGCAATTTACTGTTTTCCTACTAGCTCACTGAATTTTACACACTAAGGGGGATGTGTGTTTTGATAGGAGTGGTAAGAAAATTAGAACAATTTGGTAGGGTACACACCATAGACTTCTTTTATGATATATCAGAGCTACTTGTTATTTGGGTAAGTTGAAGTTAGGAGACAGAGGAGGATCAAAGGTGAGGGCACATGCCTCTGTGTGTGTGTGTGCGTGTGTGTGCGTGTGTGTGATTGTGAGAGAGAGGGGGGGGAGGGGGGAGAGGGAGAGAACGAGAAAGCACATGAGATTGTGACAGCTCACGAGAGAGTGAGTGAGAGAAAGCATTTTTGGTAGAAAAGGATATGAAGATCATCACTTTAATTAGAATTTGACTTATGTTTAGGACTTGAAGCAAAAACCCACGGGAATAACTCAGGTTGGAAAGGAAACCGCCTACGATATGTATAATATATATTTTTTAATATTTTATTTGCCTTGTTTCTTTCTGTAATGAAGCTGGATGCATTTGGGAGGTTAGAGACTTTCCTACCCTCCTCTCAACACCTAACCAAGCCTTAGCCCAGGGGGGACATTCGGTTATTGGTTGATTGATTATAGGGGCTATTCAAAGCTTTGCTAAACATGGAAGAGGCTCTCAGTACTGTGTCAGGCATTGCAGAAGATATGCGACCTAGGAGAGAATAAAACGATTGTGATAGTTCTGTTTGGAAGAGGAAACCCTGTATGTGGAACTAACCAAAGCCCAGTGCAGATAACCCCATGGATTACAGGATTTCCTTGTAGACCCTGGGACCTGATAACAAGAGAACATGTGATTAAGTCTGAAGGAAGATTTTCACAAAAGAAATGGTGTAGTATTTTGTATGGTGGAATTCAAATTTAGGGAACTTTTTACCTGGAGTGATACAGGCTGAAAATACTTTTGTGTAGTTTTTTTTTACCTCCCCCGTTTCATGTTTCTAAGGGGCTTTCTCTTCCTGCTTCTTCCTCTATTGTCCTTCCAATAACTTTGCGAGGATCTTTCTATGGAAAAGGAGAGGTGGACTGATAAACAGATTCAACATGTAGATTTAAAAGGTTGATTTTATACTGAAAAGATAAGAGGAAGTTAATCATTTGGGAGATAGCCCTAACTTCTTAAAGGTAATAACCACTGGGAGCACATTTCCACAGAAACCTTAGTTAGAAATCACTTTCCGTCTTAGTGGCTTATTTTTTTAATTTAGTTCCTATAGGGATTCAGGAGACTGAGCCTCTAAAGCAGAGGTGGGTCTTTGCCAAGCCACGCAATGAGAAAATTGAGAGTTAGTGGGGAACACATTTAAATTATGGATCCAGAAAGAGGAAGTGAAACCATGGTGAATGGAGATTAGAAGGATCTGCCCAGGGCTCAGCTGACATAGGGAGGAGGGTAATGTTTCTTTTATTTTGATTGACATTAGCAAGCATACACCAGAGACTGGGCTAAGCACTTTGTATGTGTGACCTCATTTAATTAACACACATTTATGCAATAAGTACTATTATTTCATCCATTTTATGGATGATAAAATAGAATTTCAGGGATCAAATGGTTTCCCCAAAGTTACCCAGCTAATACATAGAAGAAATAGGATGTAAAATCAGACCTACATAGCCCCACTATGAGGGCTATTTGAGGTATACTGCCTCAAATTGATTTACATGGGAAGAGTAAGTGGCCACATCTGGTTGTATCTCAGTTCATGGACTCAAGTTATTACAACGGGGTTGAGGGGGGCGGGAAGGGGAGAACAGGGAGTCCTGAGATTATTGAGACAGACTTCAAATCCTGCCTTTAAAACTTGCCTGTTTAGGGACACCTGGGTGGCTCAGTGTCTACCTTGTGATTTTAGCTCAGGTCATGATCTCAGGGTTGTGAGATCAAGACCCACGTTCGCCTCTGCCTTGGGTGTGGATCTTGTTTAAGATTCTCTCTTTCCCTCTTCCTCTGCCCCATCCCCCCAAAACACTTGCTTGTTTACATGTTTGCTCAGGTACAACCACCATGCTTTAAGAGGAAGACATGAAGAAGAGATGGGTCATGTGGAGCATGTTGAAGTGGGCCAGAATGATAAAGGGACCCACTAGCATATCTTCTGCGGGCCAGATGAGAAATGTGGGATGAATAGCTTGAGAGGAAAAGCCTACTGACGCAGGATAGCTGTCTTCAAATATTTGGTAGACTGTAATGTGGAAATAGCATTGGACTTATTCCATATATCTGTAGAGGAGAAATGTAGGGAAACACGAGAGGGAGATAATTATGGATCATCAGAAAACAATTATGTTTTCTATGAATATGTTTATATTCATAAACTTGCAGTTTCATAACATTATCTTGTGCCTCAGACCATTTTGGAAATCTGGCAAAGCCTATGAATTCTTCTCAGAATAATGCTTTTAAGGGGAGAAAATAAAATGTGTAAGATTACACAAGAAATGAATTATATTGAAATGTAATTCCTGGGAACCTGGGTGGCTCAGTTGGTTAAGCGTCTGCCTTTGGCTCAGGTCATGATCCCAGGGTTCTGGGATAGAGTCTTTCATTGAGCTCCCTGCTCAGCAGGGAGTCTGCTTCTCCCTTTCTCTCTACCCCTCTCCCCTGCTTGTGGGTGCTCTCTCTCACTAATAAATAAATAAAATCTTTTTTAAAAAAGAACTGTAATTCTTAAAGTCTTAAAAAATTGAAGATATCGGCGATGATTTTAAAGTGGTTTGGAAATATCTGAGTTTTCTGGTTATCGATAATCGTACTACTAAGGTTTGTTGCCTACATTCATAATAGAAGAAAGGGTCAATTTCAAGTGGCGATTAGGGAAAAAAAATATATATATACATACACACACACACACACACATATATACATATACATATATACACATATTTTTCCCCCATCAGTGTTCATGGTACCACTAAAGGATTTGTGGATTCCATGTTACGATCTCCTAAATTAGAGCTGTCCAATAGCAGGATGAAAAATCATGCGAAGTTGTGGTTTTTCTGTCACAGGAATAGTTTTTACATTTTCAGAGATGTTTGGGTAGGATTCCTGCTTTGGTTATATACTGGATGAGATAAACTCTTCTAGGGTCCTTTTCTAATATTCTATGCTCAAAACTCTTCATTGACTTTTATTATCTACAACAGAGATTTTCAATTTTTTAAGCAGCAGAAGACTTTCTTCAAAATAAAATCTTACATGATCTCTCAATATATCAAACAGAAAACATGGGATCAGTTTTCCATGGAAATGGAGGGCCTAAGTCTCTGCCTGCTTAGCTTCCCCACTTGTCACCTTCTCTTTCCCCTGTTGCGGAAATTCTGAGGCAACCGAGAAACTCAAGCGGCATGAGGAGAGCTGGGAGAACACAGCTTTATTAATGCTGGCGGGCCCAGCAGGATCGTTCCCAAAGTCTGAGCACCCGGCTATGAGTGGGGTGGATATTTATAGGTAAGCTAGGGACTTTTCGCGGGGTCCTTCAGCTGACTGACTCGGGGCCAAGTGGAAGGTGTTAAGGCTATGCAGAAGCAACCTGGTGGGGAAGTGCCGAGTCATCCTCGGGGGTTCCTCATCTCAGCGAGGTGGCCATTTTGGACTTTTCTGCCTCACCCCGACCTGCATCAATTGAATTTTTAAATGTGAGACCTCTTCTGAAGAGCCCTAGGGCTCTGTGAAACACAGCCATAGGATCAAATATCAGCTCCTTAGATACACGTTCAAGGCCATGTCAAATCTTCCCTCTCAGCTGCTGCTCAACAGAGCAATCATTGTCTCCAAACAACCGACAACATTCCTGACACCACACCTTTGTTCACACTGCTCCCCAGTCTGGAATGCCCAACACACCCTCCTCCTCTTTGCTATTTCCCCAAACTATACCCTCTTTCAAGTTCAAATCTGGCTCTACTTCCTCCAGGAAGTATTCCCTGATCAGTCACCCTTGGTGATTGTTCCTGCATTCTGAATCAATAATATTGCTCTGGATTGGACACTATGTAAGTGATGTTGCTTTGCCTTTGTTGTTGGGTCCTTTCTGTCTCCTCATGGCGGAGGGGAGTGGTAAAGTACCCTGTACACAGAAGATGCTGAATCCGTTCTTGTCTACAGAATTCTTTTGTCATGTTAGTTCTGTTTCCCTAAAGAAATTGTAAACTTTTCGTGGGCAAGGACTTCCTTAGACATTTCATTTGCCATAATCTCTCCAGGACAGCATGATCCAGAATCCACAAGAAACCTGAACTGGGCATAATAAGATTTGGGCAGGAAAATGGTTAGGTAAGAGCAATTTAGAAAAGATGGAAAATACAATTTGATGTGAGAGAGTTGTATTTGTTGCTGGGGGAAGAAGACAGATGCCAAGAATAAGGTGTGAAGGGATATCCTTGAGAGCAAAGGAGCAAGTCAAGACACGACTAGGTGAGGCAAAGAGTAAGATGTCAGCGAACATGAGTGAGTCACAGTGAGAGAGATCAACAGGGATTAACATGGAAACTTGCTTTGAGATAAAAGGCAGGGAAAGAACCTTTCTCTTGCTGACCATTCATCAAAGCTCAGTTATGCAGTCCAGGCTCAGAGAAACTCTACTTTTAGGCCTAGATTCTGAATTAAGACTTAGAATCTTTGACTCAGTCCTCAAAGAAATATTTGAGATTTCAAAATTCTTACTTAGAAAAACATGGTCACATGAGGTGTCTCTAAGCTACTAATAACCTAATGTCTGTTTTGTATCATATGTTCCAACTTTACTAATACTGAGATTTGGTAGTAAGTACCTTTGGCTGAAGGCTTACTTATGTGCAAGTCACCATGATAAGTGATTTTTTAAGAAAAAGTTTTTATTTATTTATTTGAGAGAGAGAGAGAGAGAGAGCACAAGTTGGGGGGGGGAGGAACAGAGGGAGAGTGGGAAGCAGACTCCCCACTGAGTGGAGAGCCCCATGAGGGGCTCGATCCCAGGACTCTGTGGTCGTGACCTGAGCCGAAGGCAGATGCTTAGCTGACTGAGCCACCCAGGTGTCCCATGATAAGTGATTTAGATGAGGGAGGGGAGTCTGGAATTTCAGGAAGTGGATAGGGTACAATAAAATAGGATAATAGGATAAAATGTTCCCAAGAAGTCAAGAAGGGTAAGAACTCATAATAAATAACAGTAGGCCACCATGCCAAGTGCTTACCCTGTGAGAGTCACTGTTTCATGCATTGGACATTACTTCATTTAATCAACATAACAGCCCTTTGAACTAAGTATCATTTCCCTCCAGAGAGGACAAAACTGAGATTCAGAGACATTAATTGACATATTTTAGGTTGCATAGTTAGTATGAATGGCAGAGCGGCAGAGTCAAGAGTTTAGCCCAGGCTCGGGCTCATGGTCTTTCCCATGGCTGAACTTACCCCATTGCTATACTGTCAAACATCATCCCTAGTTTCTTTGCTAGAAAGAACATGCCAAGAATGCGTTTGGTGAAATTGCCGGTTGTATGTAGAATTGTATGTAGGGGCTGGGGAGTTTGAGTGTCATAGAAAATTAGAAAATCCCCCGACCTCACTTGAACCAGACATTTCAGCCCCTTTTCCTATCATATTTCAATATCCCTCCCCATATCCCTGGAGACACTATAAAGGAATCGCTAATACATGGCTAATAGGATTTTAATATCTTTCTTTTCATCTCATTCAGCTGTTGAGAATAAAGAAAGAACTTAGTAGAGAGTACAGCAGGGATCTGGAAAGGAAGAGAAAGCATCATTTACAAGATAGGATAAATGGGGAGCTGAAAGAATCCGAGGGTAACTGGCCCTTTATCTGTTGGGGCTGGGACCTGCTCCAGCGAGAAGGTTTGTAATTTACACTGGGTCAAAGCAAGAGTCATTGGTCAAGAGGGGAAGACATTTTGCGATTTTTGTTTCTGAACATTATGTTCAAATAGCGGCCCTCTCTCCTCCTTAGTTCAGAGATACCAGTGGGGTTCACCTCAAGCTCTGAGTCGGTAAATTCAGCCTTACTTACCTCTCTCCTTGAGGTACGAACTCCTCCACAGGCAAGAACTAAGGGATTCTTGGCACTTCAGGAACCTCTTTAAAGGGTTTATACAAATTCATCTGGCCCCAGGGCCAGTGACTGAGCGCACATTTGGTGAGGTGACTCCAGATGCCATATACAAGGCATTTCGTGGCCAAGTCTCTGCACGAGGGCTAGCCGCTTGCTTCTGATTGTCTCCTACCTGTCCCCGCCCTCAGATTATCTCCTTAATGGATTATGCACAGGCGTAACCTGTTCCAGGTCTGTGATCTTGCCTGGAAATGCTTAAATCCCCTCTGCAAATCTTTATTACTCCACCCTGCTCATTTCTTATTTTTCTCCTGCTTCTTTAGTATCCTTTGCTCCTTTTCTGACTGCTGTGGATTCACCCCATCTGTCAAGTATCTGGAGGGTATACTGTTTCATCTTTGGCATCAAGGTAAAAGCTGACATTTGTTTGCAAATAAAGCTATCACTTTTCAGCCTCAAAATGTGCTTGAGCTGCTCCAGGGAAGAGAGAGGAGAGTACATACTTCTCAAATTTAGAATGTTTTTCTTCCTCAATTCAACTTTATTGAGGTAAAATTTACATCAAATGAAATGCACCCATTTTAAGCGTACAATTCAATGCTTTCGGCAAATATGTACGCTTGAGTGACATTACTCCTATTGAGATAGGAAATGGAACATCCTCCCAGAAAGTTCCCTCCCACCCCTTTGAAGTCAGAACCTTCATTGAAACCCCTACCTTCTGGCAGCCACCAATCTGTCTTTATCATTATAGAATAGTTAACCCTTTTCTAGAACTTTATACATATGAAATCATACAGTATTGTTTTATTTAATCTGGAGTCTGGAAATTTGTCTGTGCTATTTCATGTATCAGTAATTTGTTTTTAATTTCTGTTCATTTTTATTTACTGTTCATTTTGTATTGCTTTCTAATTTATATTTCTTTATAGAATATATGCCAATATATCTATTCTCTGTTGATCAGCATTTGGGTTGTTTCCAGGTTTTAGATATTATAAATAAAACTGTTACGAACAAATGAAAATCTTCTTGGGGTCACATACAAAACACCTGGATATGGAATTGCTAGGATTATAGGGTCTGTGTATATTTAACTCAATAAGAAACTGCAAAAACTTTTTTTCGAAGAGGTTGTACCATTTTACATGTCCACCTACAATGTATCAGAGTTCCAATTCCACAGTCTCACCAACATTTAATATTACTTTAATTAAATTAATTTATTTTTTTGCTAGAGAGAGAATATGTGTATGAATGGGGGGAGGGGCAGAGGGAGAGGGAGAGAGACAATCTTAAGCAGGTTCCGTGCCCAGTGTGGAGGCTGATGTGGGGCTCGATGTCACCACCTGGAGATCATGCTGTGCCCAAATCAAGAGTTGGATGCTCAACTGACTGAGCTACCCAGATGCTCCCTTAATATTAATTTTAATTTAGCCATTCTAGCGGGCTAGAATGTGGGTTATTTAGTGGCCATTCTAGTGGGTTATCTGATTTGGGCTTTAATTTACATTTTCTTAAATACTAAAGATGTCAAGCATCTTTTCATGAGTTCATTGGTCTTTCATATATTTTCTTTTGTAAAGTGTTCAAAAGTCTTTTGCATGCCCTCCTTTTTGTCTTCTTAATCTTGAGTTAGAAGAGTCCTTTGTATATTCTGGATGACAGAATACATATAGTGAATATTTTTTCTAACCTAAGACTTGAAGTTTTATTTTCTTTGTTGCTGTACTTTTAAAAGCAGAAGTTCTCCATTTTCGTGAAGTCCAACTTAGCATTGTTTCTATTATGATGAGTGTGTTTTTGTCTTAAGAAATCAAGATCAGAAAGATTTTCTTTTATATATTCTTCTAGAAATTGTATAACTTTAGCTTTTAAGTTATATGATCCATTTCAAATTAATTTGTGTATATGGTGTGCGGTCAAGATTTATTTTTTTTCCAATTTGGATACCTAGTTGATCCAGTTCCATTTGTTGAAAAGACTATCATGTCCACATTGAATCGCTTTGAAACACATTGTGAAGACTCAGTTGAGCATGCATGAATAAATCTATTTTTGGACTCAATTCCATTGATCTTACTTGGGTATCTTTTTGCCAGTACCACACTGTCCTGATTACTGTAGGTTTTATAGTAAGACTTGATACGAAGTGGTATAAGCCTTTCAACTTTGCTTTTCCTTTTGTAGATATTGCTTTGGCTATTTTAGATTCTTTGTATTTTTATATTTTTCATATTGTTAATATAAGCTAGTCCACTACACAAAGAATTTTGCTGAAATTTTGACTCAAATTGCATTGAATTTATAGATCAATTTGGGGATAATTGACACCTTTACAAATCTAAGCCTTCCAAACATAAGCATGGCATATCTCTTCATTTATTTAAATTTTCTTTACTTTCAGAAATGTTTTATAATTGTGTATAGATCAAGTGCATTTTTAGAAACTTGATCTCAATATGTTTTATACAGATTAAATGGAGTTACATATAAAATTTATTTGTATAATTGTTTATTCTTAGTATATAGAAATACATTTAGTTTTACTATAAATTGACCTTATATCATGTTGCTCTTCTCTCGAGAGCAATATATCAATATTCTCCAGCTGCTCTTAAGAATTTCTATCTTTGATTTTTAGCTATTTGACTATGATGTGCTTGAGTGTGGTTTTCATTATAATTAGCCTTCTGGGTTTTGCTGAGCTTCTGGAAATGTTGTTTTTCACCAAATTTAATAAAATTTGAACATTATTTCTTCAAAAAAAATCTTTCTGCTCATCCTCTCTGTCTTTCCTTGTCTTTGGAGATCCAATTACATCTATGTTTGAGAGAATTATATTATCCCACAAGTTACTGAGGCATTTAAATGTTTTTCAATATTTTTCTCTCTGTCTTTCAGATTGGATAACTTCTATGAATTTGTCTTCAAACTCCCTGATCCCTTCTCCTACTAACACCACTTAATGTTTTTAATCTCTTCTAATGAATTGTTTCATTTCAGATCCAAATCTGAAATGAATTTTCATTTGGTTAATTTGGTTTTTCTACATTGTTTTCATTTTTCTGATAAGACTTATTCCATTCCCTTATTCAACCTGTTCTTTTTTTTTTTAATGTTTTTTTTTTTTTTTTTTTTTTTTTTTTAATAACACAACTGAAACATTATATGGAATTTAAAAAAATAGGGTACAGGTGGGCTACCTTATCTATGAATTTCATTGGAGAAGAGTAAAGGAAGCAGGACAACAAGGGCCCTGTTAGAAAAAGGAAGCGCTGATGCGAACCACCGACCCTGGCCAACTCCTCAGATTTTGGACAAGCAAAGTGAGGTCTTCTCCACNCTTTTATTCAAAGCATATCTTCCTTATATCTTTAAATATATCTTTAACATCAGCTTTAACATTCTTTTTTTTTATTTTTTTTTATTTTTATTTGATACAGAGAGAAAGATCACAAGTAGGCAGAGAGGCAAGCAGAGAGAGAGGAGAGAGGAGGAAGCAGGCTCCCTGCTGAGCAGAGAGCCCGATGCGGGCCTCGATCCCAGGACCCTGGGATCATGACCTGAGCCGAAGGCAGCGGCTTTAACCCACTGAGCCACCCAGGCGCCCCAGCTTTAACATTCTTATCGGTTAATTCCAAAATCTGGACTAACTTGGGATGTCTTCATATTGACTGCTTTTTTTTTCTCAACTTAGAGTCATATTTTCTTCTTTGCCTGTTGAAAAAATATTTGGATGTCTTGCTAGACACTTTGGATGATACATTCTAAGGAATCAATTATGTGTGTTGCTTTTTTTAAACTTTACTGGCAGTTTTCCTTGCTTTTGTGGAGGTTTGGTTATAGGCTTTTTTTTAGGGTGGGTCTAGAGTAGCTCTTACCCTATAGCATGGTCCTTTTGCTAATATGTGGTCTTTCTGTTGTTTTAACTGAATTCTGGGGATTTTATTGAGGACCCTTCACTCTGGTTGTTGTGGAATTCCAATGTTTCTGGGCACTGTGCTGCCTCTAGGGTCTCTGTTCCCCATACCAGCCACTTGTTGCTCAGTCTTGCACAGTTTTACCCTCTGCAGATATAGCCCAAACTTTAGCCAATGACCTCTGAGAAACCCCAACAGTGTCACCCTGTGAACTTGACTGCACAGCTCCCTCCTCTCTGGTATCCTTCCCTAAACTCCAATATTTATTCCCTCAGCTCAGCAGGACCGTTATTGTCTGCTTGATGTTTCTATCTCCCTGTCTTGTTCTGGAAATTGTCCCAAGGCAGAGAACTGATATGAATTTGGGGCTCACCTTGGATGTTTTCATTTTTCTCAGTGGTTGAAGTCCTGAACTGCCAAAGTCCAATACCTTAAAACAATTGCTTTATATTATGCCCGGTTTTATAGTTTTTTAATTTTTAAAAGATGTATTCATTTATTTTTTAGGGGAGGGAGAGAGCAGAGGGAGAAGGAGAGAGAATCTCAAGCAGACTCAGCACTGAGCGTGGAGCCTGAGGCGGGGCTTGATCTCAAGACCCCGAGATCATAACTGGAACCGACACCAGAGAGACGGATGCTTAACTGACTGTGCCACCCAGGAGCCCCTATAATTTTAGCAGGAGGACATGTTTGGTACTAGTCATTCCATCATAAACAGAAGCAGAAGTCTCCCTGCTTTCTAACTCTTTAGCAAATTTGATTTCCAAGTGTTATTATTGTTGTTGATTCTTTTTAAAAAATTAGGAGATGCTTAATGAATGAGCCAAGATCCAAAGCCAGGAAATTTAACTCTAAATCCTATATGCTTTCCATTACACTGTGTTGTCTCTCCATTTAAGTAGCTTTCTAGATGTAGTGATTTGAATGATGCTGAAGAGGTACCATTACAACCAAATTTCTTCTCCCACTGGCTAACACAGAGATCTGAAGGCTTCACTATCTTAATGTACTTTTAAAAACTTTAGACACCCTTAAATGTAGTTACGATGATCAGATAGCAATTGGCCATTTTATAAAACACTAGAAGTGACCTCAGCAATTATCCAAAACAACTCTTTCATTTTAAGGAGAGTCAGGCAGAAAATAAAGTAAATTATCTGCTTAAGGTCAAACAGTCAACAGAACCAAGACTTGAACCAAGTTCCTCCGTGTCTGTTCTTGTCACCAGGCTCAGTAGCCTCTATGACTGCTGAGAGAAGGATCTTAGAGAATGGAGTTTAGAACAGTTGCTTGGGAAAAGGCACAGCATTTCTCAGTTGTTTCTTATCTTTGTAAAGACAATGACGATATCAGTAAAGTGTAGTTACCCCTTGGTTGATCATCCTCTGAGAAGCTTCTGTTTTTATTTCAGAGAAGAATAGCTGGACTTAAGCAGGAAACTTTGTCATAGGTACAATGATATGAGATGTGAGCCATACATCCTTTCAGGAAGTAATTACTTCTCCACACAGTGATGATACAGCAGTGCAATCAGGTGTTGAAATTTACATGCACTCAAGGGATTTTTGGGTGGAACAAAGCCACCCTGTTTCCTACATTTCAGTCATGATAACCACATCTGGTATTGTTTCAAAGCCTTTCTGAGAATCTGGTAAAAGTAATCTTTGAATCAGCCATAAGAAAGATGAGGTTGACTTCACTGGAGATTTCTTCCACTTAGGCTTCAGCCATTCAGATATCAGAGTCAGGCAGGTAAATACATCACGGCCCCTGTTGGTTCTGATTTCAGCCATTTCCCTTTTTTTTTTAAAAGATTTTATTTATTTATTTGACACAGAGAGAGATCAGATCACAAGTAGGCAGAGAGGCAGGCAGAGAGAGAGGAGGAAGCAGGCTCCCCGCTGAGCAGAGAGCCCGATGCGGGCCTCGATCCCAGGACGCTGAGATCATGACCTGAGCCGAAGGCAGAGGCTTTAATCCACTGAGCCACCCAGGCACCCAAGCCATTTCCCATTGTTTTATAAACCTGTGCCCTAAATCCTGCTGTAATCTCTCCATCACCTAGAATTTTCTTACTTTTTCCTATCTACTAATCAGGCAAAGGAAAGCTACATTTTCATCTACCTGGGTTCCACACTGGGAAGCTGCCAAAATTACTTCAGCCCTCCTCGCTTTTGGGTGTGGTCGACTGTCACAAAGTGGACATCCAGAAAAATCCCCTGCCACAAACATCAAACCAGAAGATGAGGCGGTGAATCTTCTTCCCCTTTAGAGTTTAGAGTTTCCCCGGCCGGCAATTAAGACCAAAGACATGGGATTTTTATCAACCAGGCAAGCTCTGCTTATTATGTCTCACTTTTCAAGATCATTCATACAAATAATGGAATGAAAGGCTGTTTGATATGCCTTGGCTAGCATAGGAAACCCTGTATCATCAGTATGGAAGTATCGTCACCAACCTTTCAGTCAGAAATGAGTACGACACAGCTCACTTAAGTCGCTGTATTCCTTAAACTTCGAATAGACAGGAAGAGTAAATTTGAAGTTGCTAAAGTCCTATAGACTGAATTATGACCTCTAATAGCAAAAACGATAATAACAATGATGGCTTACATTGATTATGTACCATACATAGTTTTAGGCACTTTACATGTGTTCATTATTTTAATCCTTGCATCAACCCTATGCGGTAGGTACTTTTCTTCCATTTATGGATGAAGAAATTCAGTCAGAGTGGTTAAATAATTGGCACAAGGTCACAGGACTGGTTTAGTGACCCAACCCAGGTTTGCACCTAGGCAGCTTGCATTGAGAACTGGACTCCTAACTATTAGGAAGGCGTAACAAGCATTATCTTTGGATATCTGCCTATACCCAAACTATGGCTTGCCTTCTAAGTTACCATGCTTACAAAGAATTTTTTTTTAATAACATGAACAATTTTAAAAAGGTATTAAGGAATCGTCCCATTCTTTGTTTTAAACTAAGGGTGGTTCCGTGCCTTTAGTTTAATTGCTTAACTAGCAAGCCGATGTGGAAAGATTGGGTGCCTGGTGGCCTGGGTCCTGGCCCCAGTTCTGCTCTGAGCTACTCTTGTACCTACTCATTCTGGAAAGTCAGTTTCCTCACTTGTAAGTCCAACAAATCTTGAGCACTTACTCTGTGCCAGGTACTGCATTTCGTGCTAGAGAAACAGTGATTAACAAGTGGATACCTAATTACAACAACTGAGAATGTTGAGCGAGGCAATCTTCAAAGTCCCTTCGGGAACTAAGTGTAATCAAAGCCAAGAGTATTCTAGATGCCTTCTCCAACAGGAGGGTGCTGATGAAACAGTCACTTGACTCACTAGAAAAAATGTATAAAGGCTGCACTGAAAACTGACTCAGGGCTGAACTTCTTTGTGACCACAGATCTCCCTACGTCATTGCCCAGTCACTAATGCAGATTATCTCCCGGGCAAGACTGCTGGAATGTATCCTCCCTACTCCGTGCAGGCCCTGGAACCAAAAAAGCCATCATGATTTTTATGCTCTCCTCCTTTCTTCCTACTTTCAGGCTTGGCAAACAGTTCCCTTTATTCACAGGGATTTATGCTGTAAAATATAGGGATGATCAGACATGGAAAGAATTGTTTCGGAACCAAAAAAATTGAGGTACGTGGGCAAACAGAAGCCATGTTGCTGAAAACCTGCCTCTGTTGATTTTCAACAGAGGATCCAAAGGTAGGACACTTAACTGACCCCACCTTCGTTACAGCCAAACCATCCAGGAGAAATCAAGCATAGGTAGCCCGCAGCCCTTTCTTCCCCTTTTCCTTGGGAGTGACCCTGTCCACAGGGATCCCATATTTTCCTCTGCTCCTCTAAGCCATGAATTTTAGGGTAGGCCCCTCTCATGAGGACACTGTATCTGTGTCCTATAGTTAGATCTATCTGACTGAACATAGAGTCCATGTTTGGAAGTGGCCAGAGAGGGGTCAAGGGTCAGAACATTGGAGAAGAATCTTCTTCCATAGATTACATACTTGAAAGCAAGAGCCATTGACTCAAAGCTCTCAAGATTTTTTGGGTAATGTTACTAATCTGCATAAAAGAAGAATCAGAATGTCATTTTTCTATTTCACATCTATATGCTCATTCATATAACCATACCTCATCCCGTCCTATCCCCTCATTTTACCAGTGGGGACACTGACACCTGGAAAAGCCAAGTGATGTGCCCGAAAGGCACTGCCTATGGCACTGCCTATTAGAAGCAGAGCGCATACTGCTGTTTCTCAAAAGAGAGGAGTCTAATTCTGGGAGAAGTATCAATCCCAGGTTTAGGCTTAATAAAACTAATTTATATGAATATTTATTCAGACTTTGCTTTTTTTTTTTAATGTGCTCTGAATGCATCTACTGTAGGAGTTGCACCAGATAGTATCACACTTTTGTGGGGAGAAATAACAGAGGGTTGATGGCTTCTAAAATTGGATGTGGTCACTGAAAGAGAGCAACTGTTTCAGAGAAAAAAAATGCTCTAAATATTCTGTGCAGGGATGCCTGGGTGGCTCAGTCTGTTAAGCATCTGCCTTCAGTTCAGGTCATGATTCCAGGGTCCTGGAATTGAGTCCTGCGTTGGGCTCCTTGCTCAGCGGGGACCCTGTTTCTCCCTCTACCTGCTGCTTCCCATGCTTGTGCTCTCTGTCTCTGACAAATAAATGAATGAAATCTTAAAAAAAATATTTTGCACAGAATGAGATCTAAGGTTCTGCACCTCCTTGCCTCTGATCCCTGCTAATTGGCAGTGTCCCAGCTGCCAGCCTGCGCCATGTTCACTCACACTGCAACCACCAGAAGATTCTTTTAAGGCATTGACTTCTCTCCGTAGCGCTGAGTCATGAACGATATCACAGGCAGGCCAGTTGGAGCGAATACAACAAAACTATTTTGCTATAGGTAAAGTAAGGGCCCTTGAGGTGTCAGCTATATGAAGGTGAATGAGATACGCTAGGGAGTATAACCAACCCTGAGCCATCCTTGAAGAAAAATTCTTCAGGTAATGTGAATGACCCAATTCCCATCTCCTTGTCACCAATGTCCTTCTCTGCTTGGCTGACCGAGAAGCTCCGTTTCTCATCCTTGTTCTGCCATTTTATTTACCCTCCATTTGCAACTTGGCCTAGAACTCTAGTCCTCTTTCAGCCATGCTAGACAGAGTAAGTTAGGATGGCTGAACACCCTCAGGCTCCTGAGTAGCAATATTCTCTGGAATCTTCCAGGTGCTCCACCAACAAATGTTAAACCATTCTATATGCATTTTTGCCCTATTCTCTGTTCCATTTCTTTATTAGCCACTCCTCTCTTTGCTTGAGTTCCAGCGATCTCTTTATAAACTTTGTTGAGGTGTCCCAGCTAAATCTAAGCACCCAATTCTCTTCCTGCCACACCACTTTACACCTCCACAAATGCAACCAATGGATTCCTCAGAGGCTGATATTTTTTTCTCCAGAAGATCCATCAAGGACATAGATAAGGAGTTTCTTTCTCGTGCTTTAAGGAAATCAATACCGAGGAAGTGCGGAATGGGGCTTAACAGTAATCCGGATTGAACTGTGCTGGTTTTTGTTTGCCCAGGTTTTTCTGGGAACTTTTTGATGAGCCGGCACCCTCCTGAACTTGGCCCTAAGATTTGAATTAACCTTATTCACAGACCTTGAAGACAAGACAGAGCAATATAAACTGTCAGCTGAAGGCCATTTCCTCCGATGGCTCTGTTTGGTTCCATTCAATTTACTGACTCTGGAGTCAGACAGCACTAACTGAGGAGCGCTGGTGTGCACGGGGCATGATCACAGCTTCCTTCTCTTCTTATCCCAATAGGGTAAACAGCCATTTACCAGCTTTGCTTTTGGCTTTAGTGGAAGCAGATCTTGATTGGGAACAATTGAGAAGGCAGACAACTGAGAGGCCATCTGTGTGCTTAACAAAATGGCCCTAAAATTCAGATAGTAGATGCAGATCTGAACATCATTAGATAGCGAGATTAAAAAATCTTAAAAGGTTAGCCAAGTCTCTGAATATTCCATGGGTCTCTCTTTGCAACACTCATAAGGGAACAGTATTTTACATTGAACCTGGTTGCTCCTCAGTACAGCCCAAAAAAGTTACCTGGGTCAATGGTCATATCAAATATCACAGAACTAGGAGAAATGCTCATGTAGATATTTGTGTTATGGATATAAAACAGGCAAAGTCCTTTTTGTAACCAGAAACAGGATGGCTACTGGCTTTATTTATTTATTTAAGAGCTGGCATTTATTTTCCACTGTGTTTTGGCAGAAATTTGTGAGATTTAAAAAGTATAAAAATTGAAAGCTATGGTATTCTAAAACTCAATAAATTACCATCCTTAATATTCTGGCATACTTTCTTCTTTGTCCATGTATCTTATTATGTCTAAATGAGAATATACTGGGAATATAATTTTATAGAGAGCTTTTATTAGAATTATAACATAGTAATAATTTTCCTATATTGTATATTCCTTTTAATACTATCTTAGTGCCCTCACAATAGCTCATTTGTCGTATATATTTAGATTTCTCCCAACATTTTTCTTTCCTAAAAAATGTGATGAGTATTATTGCATAGACAAATTTTCCTGCATTTTGGATTTTTTTTCCTAGGATAGATTCCTAGAAAGAATACCACTGAGGAAAGACAGATTTGACGACATGACTGATTGGTGCATGGATTTTTTACTCTGTTCTTATGGGATTTGAACACACTCAATTAAATTATCTGGTCTCCAAACAGATATTGGGCACTGCTCTGTCAGATCCTTAGTAAACTTTTGTATTTCTCTTAAAACTCATCCTGAAACACCAGTTTCTGAATCTTCATGACAAGGTCATTAATTTAGTAATAAAGGGCATAAGTAGTACATGTAATTGACAGCAGGTTTTACTGAGTACATACTATGCATTAAGCATTGTGCTAAAATTCTTATGTGAATGATCTAATTTAATATTTTTCAAGATTTCATGATCATCGAAGCACTTGGACTTGCAGTACAAATAATAGAGTCTTAGATCTAGGGAGTCTTTAATGTCTCTGGGCTTAGTTACCTTTATAACAGGGACAAAAGTACAGGCCTTGCCCAAATTACAGGATTGCTGGGTAGTCCAAAGGAAATAATGTCTATTAAACTTTAAGGAAGTTATAAAACTCTATGTAAAGCAAGTTTTTAATTATTTTTTATTGGTATATTATACTTACCGGTAAAATATTTGCCTATGCCTTTGTCAGCATTGAAACTTTGGTAGCCTAGATAAACCAGTGTGATTAAAGCTGGCCTTGAGAAGTTTGGAATTTCATATTTTTTATTTTTGAAACAGATTGTTAAATCCTGTAAGGAAGATAAAAAAGGTTAATTCTTATGTGAAGAATTTGGGATATTACCTTATTGTATTAGAAATTCTGTATAGGAGTTGGTTGAGAGTGTTTAAAGTTTATTGTGGTGTTTGGGATACCCCCTTTCTTTATTTACCATTCAAATAACTGTAAGTAGGAAAGGAAACATAGCCTTTGTTACACCTGGGGGAAATATTTGAACACACCTTATTTCAGGCATACCACCAATGAAGTCAGCTATTAATAATTCTGTTGAAATAGGTTCGGTGGTAGTTAACTATTGAAATTTCCTGAGGAACTAGAGTATAATAAAAGGAAAGTGAAGGTCAGGTAGACATTTAGGAAGAAGAGACTGAAGGCAGTCAGCTTCATTGGCCCCTCTAATGTCTTTGAAAGCTAGGCCATAATTTGACAGCTTTAAAAGCCAGCCTAATTAATCTTGGGTTGTCATAATCTCCCCCACACTTCCTAATTCCTGTAATACTCTCTCAGCTTTTCTCTTCTGATATTTTTTGGTCATTAACCCTCTGTGTCATTGAAACATCTTTCTGAATAATAACTGTGTTTGGATATCGGCCTATGTATTTTTCTGCTCAAGCATATACTAACCCTGGATCCACAGAAGAAGTTCCTCTTCTCCCTCATCTACCTCATCTTATGCTAACCTAACACAAGGGGATGGTCAAAGAGATTTCTAGCTTGTAATAGCCTCTTTCCAATTTTCAGCTTGGGATTTTTAAATGTAATATACCACTAAGCCTAGTGGGAAGATTAAAAAACCCAGGAAAAGTTTGGCATGGATTTTGATTTTGAAGAAGAAATGTGAAAGATCATAAGGTATGAACCTCACTGTTGTCTCAGATATCTTTTGAGCGGTGGACCCTGGGCCATTTTGTAAGAATGTGTTGCATGGGGTTCTCAGAGATTTAAGACCAAGTAACAAGAGAACATAATGGCTGGTGACACACGTTTCCAGAGCCAAGTGACCAATACATTATAAAAATGCTGAGCCAGTTCGTGACAAAGCAAACATTTTGAATGTTCAGCCATGTTAAAGTCCTGGGGCTCTCTGCACCTTAGAGATAGAAGATTGAAACTTCAGATGTATCCTGGAGTCAGTTAATCCCAAGTATAAACAGCTCAGGTCTGAGAGGGAAGAACCAAGAAGAAATGCATCAATGTGGTTAACAGCCCGTCATGCAGAAAGACAAACCATCCTAAAGAGTGTTATAATTGTGATATAGTTGTTTGCATTGGCCAAAAGCCAACAAGCTGAAATGAGATTAAAAGTAAACATCATAGGATAATCCTCATCTTTCTTACTATAGTTTTATTACCCCTCTCTTTTGCAGGGCCATCAAGGTGAATTAGTCTTGTTTCCAAAAATAATAGAGCACTTTGCAGTCACTGAATGCTGCTTTGGTTTTCTTTAAAAAAGCATGTAAAATACTCTCAATGTCTTAGACTTTAGAATACATGCATTCTTTATTTTATATATATATATTTTTTAAATATTTTATTTATGTATTTGACGGAGAGAGAGAGAGATCACAAATAGGCAGAGAGGCAGACAGAGGGAGAGGGGGAAGCAAGCTCCCCGCTGAGCAGAGAGCCCGATGTGGGGCTCGATCCCAGGACCCTGAGATCATGACCTGAACTGAAGGCAGAGGCTTATCCCACTGAGCCACCCAGGTGCCCCTATTTTATATTTTTTAAAGATTTTATTTATTCATTTATTTTAGAAGGACAGAGAGAGAGAGAGAGAGAGAACAAGTCAGGGGGTGAAGGCAAGCAAACTCCTGACACAGGGCTCGCTCAATCTCATGACCCTGAGATCATGGCCTGAGCTGAAATCAAGACTCAGACAGTTAACTGACTGAGCCACCCAGTCACTCCCATGCTATTCTTTAATGAAAAATTTAAACTATCCATGTGTATTTATACAGAATATCTTTTGGGTTTTTGCTTAGATTGTCCCTTCTGCTTGGAAAGCCATTATCTTCTCTTGCCTTCCCAGGAAACTTCCGTTTACCCTTCGAAACTCGACTGTGCTTCAGGAAGTCTTCCAGGACTTTTTCAGAGAGAATATTGCTTTCTCTTCTGTATTCCCATAGTATTTCATTCATACCCTGTATCATAGCGCTATAATTATTTATCTCATCCCTGCCTCCTCCACTAGCATGTGAGGCTCTGGAGGAAAGGGACTACATTCTAGTTTTCTCTGACCATTTGGAAAAGAGTAAACACTTGTCAAAAAATTTTTTTAATAAATGGATTATCATTGGTTTTTTTTTCAAAGATTTTATTTATCTGAGAGAGAGAGAGAGAGCGAGAGAGAGAGAGAGAGCGAGCATGGGGTGGCAGGAGGGGGGAAGAAGCAGACTCCCCGCCAAGCAGAGAACCTGACTCGGGACTTGATCTGGGACTCCAGGATCATGACCTGAGCCAAAGGCAGTCGCCCAACCAACTGAACCACCCAGGCGCCCCTGGATTATGCTTGTTGCTGGCACCTGCATTTACTGAGGTTCGTGGGACTACCGAAGGCAGGGTGTCCTGGTGCCAGGAGAGGGTACTACAGTGGTTCCCTAGATAGAGTTTATGGTTATTTTCAACAGAAGAAGAAGCTAGAATGGTAATTTTCAAGCCTGGCTGCTGATCAGAGTCACGCAGGGAGCTTTTACAACTCTCAGTCCCTGGCCTCATCTTAGACCCCCTTAACATCCGAGTACTGGGGCGAGGGTCCAGGCATTGATAGTATTTAAGTCTTTGTGTATGATTCTAATGTGCATCCAGGGTTGAGTACCACTGAGTCCGAAGTTGAGGAACCCAGTGCTGTCAGATAGCGTCCATGCTGAAATGGAAGTAGGAGTAGAGATGAGGTATAACTACAAAGTCAAGAACTTGACTCCAGAAGTGAAATCATGGTTGATATAAATCCAGGAAGCAGGGAGGAACCCAAATCAGAACAGAGAATAAAAGGCCAATGAATGCTAAGTTCCATGATAAGAGCCAGATAAGAGTCATAAGTTAGACATGCAGAGATCGGAGATGGTCAGAGAGCAAGGTTTCTAATTAAAACAAGCAGGTGCCATAGATCATAAATTCCTTTTGAGCCATGGTTTGGTTCCATCTAGCTTGACAGATTTACAGGGTCTCTCCCCTCTGCAGTTGGGGGCTCCAAAACAAATTGGGCTTACTATAAAACCATAGGTTTTATAGGTGCATACAATCTGTCTTTCTCATATTATTTCTCTCACCAGCATTGGAAAGTCTTGAGAAGAAAATCCAATTTCCAACAAAATTTCTCCCTTGTCCTTTCTTCTCTTCTTCTCCTTCCCTCCCCTCTTCTTCCCCTCCTCCTCCTCCTTCTCCTCCTCCTCTTTCTTCTTCTTGCTATTATTATTAATATTTGGTGCAGCAATCATGTCAGGCCAAAGTTAAGTGAAAGAACTAGATACAAAGATGCAATGACTGTAATATGTTAAAAATATAAGCGATTGACAAGTGCGGTTAATACTAGACAGTTGAAAAACAAGTTAAGCAAGGTAATTTGCTATGTGTGCCAAACGCTTCTGTTATATACAACGTGTCCTTTGAAAGACTTTATTATCTAATTTCATATATATTTGTATGAGATATTTAGTTATGGCTAAGCACGCTTATCTTGAAATGCCTCTTTCTACATACACCTCACAACAAGCATTATTATGACACATAGTGAGTCAAAATGTCCCTCTTAGAGGAAAGCCTCTTTAGAGTTGCATTCAAAATACAAGATTTCTGATGTAAGACTTTCTCCTTGATAGCCAACTACTTATTGTCTTCTTAGTTTTTAAAAATATTTTATTCATTTATTTGAGAGAGAGAGAGTGAGCAAGAGAGAGCATGTGTTGGGGGGAGGGGCAGAAGGAGAGGGAGAAGAGATGGGGCTTGATCCCAGGACCCCGGGATCATGACCTGAGCCAAAACCAAGAGTCAGACGCTTACCTGACTGAGCCACCTAGGCACCTCTCCAGAAAGTGTTCTTAAAAGAGAGGAGAATGCCTTCTATCTCCCCCCCCCCATTCGCTGGAATGTAGACCTAATGGCTAGAGTTATAGTTCTTGGCCTATGGGAATTTGAGGTGGAAGCGATATGTTGGGAATGGAAGAACAACCAGATAGAAGGAATTTGGGACGTGATGCTCACGGAGCTGATTGATAACTTACCAGTCCCGGGCTTCTTTTATGTATCTTAGTGGAATCTTCTCTCTTGTATAAAGCACTACTGTTTTGGGTTTTCTATCACTTGTAGCTGAAGTGAATCCTAACTAATACAGGAAATAATTGATATAGGGATGGGATCGAAATGAAAGTGATAGGCTTTACTTGACAAGGGGGAAAGTTATGGACTTTACCTGAGATAGGACAGAAGGGAAAGAGGACATTAGAAAGTGAAGGAAATTTTAGATCAGTGCTACTCAGTTTGTGGTCCCTAAACCAGAAGCATCAACATCACCTGGGAACTTGTGAGAAATGCAGAATCTTGGGCTCCACCCCACACCCACTGAATCAAAACCCTTGGGGACAGGGGCAGGGGTCCAGAAATATGTGTTTTTAACAGGATCCCCAGGTGATTTTTATTACATCAGCTTTTGAGGAGCACTGGTCTAAGAAAGCTGCTGGGGCCACAGAAGATATATCTTTTGAGATGTGAATAATAATCCTTGAAGTTCTATGGTGAATATGGCAAAGATGACAGTGTTATTGATGATGATGGCTTATCCAGGATGGAGGTGGGAGAAGACTTCCATGAGTTACAGGATCTCTCCATGGCCAAGCTAACTTTGCATTACATTTTCACTCTACTCCAGAATTAGAGTGGGACAAGTTGGGCTGTCACTGTTTCCCAAATTACTGTAACTCTGACCTCTTTCGGTTGCCCAACCTTAGATGGTAAACCATTTGAAGGCACAGATCTTGGATGATTTGCATTAGGTTTCAAGATACTTGTGTCTGGCCTACCAAATGCACAGATACAACATGCGAAGCAAAAGTGTTAATAGTATAATTCCAGCCGATTTCTTATTCTCATTTTTTGGTTGTGGGGAAACATTGGAGAGTGAGGACCATGAATTAACTCCCTTTTCTAAACAGTCTCATTTACAGCTGGGGTTAAAGTTTAGGGGTCCATAGTCCCCAAACTCGTGCCTTTTTTGATCCTTGTCTTTTTCTGTAATTGGATATTTTGTTTTGGGTCATTGCAAAGACTATTTGAAACATCATAGGGTTGTAAAATATGTGTAGATATATCCACATTTATGTTGATATCCTCTTCTGTAATTTTTTTTTTAAAAAATAAGACAACTTACATAAAGTTTCTACTGCACTAACTCAAATAAACTCTCTAAATCCCTTGCATTTCCAATAACCACAAAATGCATAAAATGATATTTGTTCCAAGATACTTGCAAGCGAAAAGAAAAGAGTAAAGCGTAAATAAACTCACATCTCCAAACTCTCATAAGCTCAGTTTGTCTTTGGCATGGGATTTGGGTGAAAAGTCAGTTGTTTGAATCAGTTCACTCATCTCGTTTTGCTGTAAGCAGTATATGGGGATATGTCAAATCTTAATTAATATGGCAGAAGGAACACGAAGATAAGGAAGAAGAATTACTTTGTTTATATGAAGCTATTCTGATCACAAGACAAAAAAAATGTAAAGGAAGTCTGACCTATGGCTAATATCTATTTATTTGTGATCATAACCATTTTCTTGTCCTTAGTTTCTATGGATATAGGATTTAGGCTGTTATATAAGTACTGTGATGCTCATTACGATAACATTTACTTTTATTAGTATTTTAAATCAATCCTTTCTAATTTAAGCAAAGGGCCTTGGTAGCCAAGTGCACTTAAATTGAAATCTATATATCACAGGAGAGGCATAATGACTTAAATAAAAATCTAAACGTGGTACTAATGGCCTCCCCAGACCCAGGAAGTATTGTTTCTCAGCAGGGACTCACTGGGGACATGGTCATTGATCATTGAGCCACACAGAAAACCAAAACCAAAGACAAAGTTTAAAAAGAGTTTGAATGGAGTTCCCTCCAGTCATCTTGTCTAATGATGCTGGTGAAACATTTCACATGTTTCACTATAGACAGAAATATGTTAGGAAAGCAATGAAGCTCTACTAGGAAAAATATGACCATTACATCTTCAACGAGGAATGCTGAATATTGACTGGAACTCATGTATTCAGAGAAATTGTAACAACTACGACAACATTTAATATGGAGCTTTACTCTTTTCTTGATAGGGCTACAAGCTTTACATAAATGAGCTCCTTTATGCCTCACAGCACCTCTAGGAGGTAAGTACTATGATTATCCCTACTTTAGAGATGAGCAAACGAAGGCTCTGAGAGCCCAAGGCCCCAGAGCTGCTCCCTTGCAGGGCCAGAATTGGAATCTGCCTTTTTCTGCTTTTAAAGCCCTTGATTTTAACCACTGCAGGTATATCTCATTTTATTGTGCTTAGCAGATACCGTGATTTTTACACATTGAAGGTTTGTGGCAATGCTGTGTCAAGGACGTCTATTGGTGCCATTTTCCAACCACATTCGCTTACTTTATGTTTCTGTGTCACTTTTGGGTAATTCTCACTATATTTCAAACTTTGTCATTTTTATATTTGTTATGGTGATCTGTGATCAGTGATATCGACTCACTGAAGGCTCACATGGTGGTTAGCATTTTTTTTTTAGCAATAAAGCATTTTTAAATTAAGGTATTTACTTTATTCCCCCTCCCTGACATAATGCTATTGCACACTTCATAGACTACAGTATAGTGTAAACATCAATTTTATGCCCTGGAAAATAAAAAATTCATTTGACTTGCTTTGTTGCGCTGGTCTGGAACCAAACCTGCAATATCTCTGTGGGGTTATTTGTAACTTGAATTCTACTACTTTTTTTTTATTTTTGGCTCATGATCTCGTCTACAATGTGGATTCAAATAAACCCACTGTTAATTCTATCTGGTAATTCTATTTGACCAAGTGACAGAACAGATACTTGGATATGTCAACCGAACTGGCCAATTTCAGTCACAATGGCCAATCTGGTGATTAGTAGGATAGTGAAGAATGGAAAACAGTTGAATATTTGGATATTTTCAAATATTGAGATTTGGCATGCATAGACGAGCCAGAGGTCCAGGGTTTGATTATATGGTCCCAGTAAACATTTGCTGTGAGATTGCAGTTTATGTGCTCAAACCCTGACATCCATTCTTAGAGAAATAATTCTCTATGCAGGAAACAGAACAGATGAGAAGCAGGTAATATCCACTTTCTCTGGATTTTTTTAGGTTATTGGTTTCTTGGGTCAGTAATTAATTCAGGACCACAGAATCATAAATGGTATATTGGATTCACACTTTCCTCCATGTATAAAGCCTTGCCACATGAAACCCCTCAGCAAGGGGAATGGAACCAAAACTGTAAGACATATCCCTTTATCACATCGGGTGTTCACACCACCTCTCTCTCGTCTCTCTCTCTCTCTCATTGGCCAACTGTCTATGTCTTTGTCATTTTCCCTTTCTTTTTTTGCACAAGATCACGTATGAATCGCACTCTCATGTTCTTTTATGTATTTTGCATGTACCCATTTGTAACTTTGAGCCCTTGTAGTGATCTATCTGTATGATAAACTCCACTTTGAGGTGGAATTCCTAGACCATTGAGCACACTCATAACTTGTTTTGGCAGTTGTCATGCCTTGGGTGACAAATGTGAAATGTTTTTGTGAATTTCCTATCCTTGATTTCATTCTATTATGTACACACTTCCTTTCCTTTTTCTTAATAATTTTCTGGGAATCTTACATAACTTTTGAGGCACATTTTAAAAATCAACAGCCCCACTCAATTCAGTTTAACCCTTCAATCTTGTGTCTGCTGTAAAATTCTTCGCTCATCCATTGCTGGTTAGCCTTATTGCATGGAGGACTTAGAGAAGACATGTGGGTATGGTGTGGTAGGAGGGAAGGGCAGGGCTAGAGAGGAGTTGGGATTCTGTTCCTTTTTAAGGTCTAAACTCTTCTATCATTGGATTTAAGAGGGGGAATAAGAGAGATGGCAGGATTCTTCTCCTTCTCCTCCTCCTCCTTCCCCTCCCTTTCCCCTCCCCCTCCTCTACCTCCTTCCCCTCCTCCTCCTTCCCCTCTTTCTCCTCCTTTTTTTCTTCTTCTTTTCCTTCTCCTCTTCCTCCTTCTTCTTAAGTTTTATTCACTTATTTTAAGTAACTTCTACACCCAACATGGGAGCCTAACTCACAATCTCGAGAGTGGCATGCTCTTCTGACTGAGCCAATCAGACACACTTTTCTTATACAACTGTTGATAAAGAGGCCTTTCTGGATTTGCTCTGGCTTTATCTGGTTCCATCTTCTACTAGTGGCCTTCACTGATGCAGCAGTTTACCTAGATGGTTGATATCATTTTCTTGGGAGTGGTGGGAGCCATGTCCAGCCTCATCTTAGCTTCCTTTACTGAAGAGGAGGCTCTTGTAAAAGGCTTTGATTATCATGATCTATACCCTTCACTTCTCTGGTCATGGTATTACATTTCTTGGCTCTCTGTCTCCTTCTGTAATCTCGGTTTTCTTAAGGCTGGGCCATAGGCACTACTGAAGTTCTCTTCCAGGGCTTCAAGCATCAAAAGCTAGTCCCTTCCCTGGAAAAGTATATCACGGTGTTTTCTTACTCCTGCTGCAAGCCACTCTTGAAAACCTTCACCTTTAGAAATCTCTAGGAAATAAGCAGGCAACACCTATGTATTCATGTATATATTTCAATTCATAGAGAAATACATCAGGCACTCCCAAGAATCCCTCATCAAGGTCCACTCCATTCTTATGGATGCAGAGATGGGAGTGTAGTTCATAGTTCGGCAAGTATCTAGCTAGGAAATGAGGTAACAGCTTCCTTTTCTTGCACGAAGCCCTTATTCTCTTGGCTCTTCCCTCCATGTGACTTTGGGAGGGAGTAACTTTCACTTTTTCCTACATAGAGGGAAAAAAGGAAAAAGTATTGTAAACTGTCAGTGTGAAATCCTACTAATCCACTCTCATCTCCCACTCTCCTGGTCTTCTATGGATTGGCCAAGGAGTAGAGGTCTGGGGCAGTGGCTAGTGGTTTTATAGTTAATTCATCTACTTTTTGTAAGTGTTTATGAGAGGTTTTGGACCCAGCTGTTGTTGGGTCTCTTAAGAATGTGTAAATATTTAGATATTTTTTCTCCAGCTTTGAAGTTTCATTGCCAATTGCAAGGCAACATGAAAAGTCTTGCTAAATACCTTATTATATATAGAAGAAACCGCTGCTAAAATTTAGTGGGGTTAAACCAAACCACTCCATATTTTAAGCCTAAAGACCCAGATTTTGTACAAGTTATACATATCAATTTATGACCATGACTAGCCCCTTCAGGTTTGCTAGATTCTTAACAGAGTAAAAATCATTTCAGTAGCCTTCCTATATGCGTCTAGTCCAAACTGACTTCCCAGTCTATGAAAATTTATTGCATTTATGATTTAAACCAGAGGTCCTCCTCCCAGGTGGCACATATGATTGATGAATTCACTTATAAGACAAACTTCCATGGATTTAGTGAGGATTATGAACATTTCCAATAAACTGGCAATAACTTTCTCTTTCTCTTCCACTCAAGGAAGCATATTGGATTCAGTGAGTGATATTATTAAAGCAATTACCTTAAAATTGCTCTTATTTGTTAAAGAGTTATTTTCATATGTTGATATATTTTTATTATATTTTATAATATTTTACAAAATTATTTGTGACACACTTTACAGCTGATCATAATACCCCGTTCAGAAACTGCTGATCTAAACCAAAAAGCATAATGCTTTATACTCTCTAGTTTTGTTTTCAACAAAATTATAGGTCTCCTGGAGGCAGGAATTATATCTAATGTATACCTGATACTTAATAAATCGTATTTTACGTAGGTAGATAGTATTCCTAAATACATATATCCCAATACAAATGTAAATTTATACATATATTTTATATATACACTCACTACTTTAGTTGAGCTAAAGCCAAGATTATTAAGCCAGGAGTGACTAGAGAAGAAAGGCATTAGTTTTTTATAGTCTCAAGACATCACTTTTATTAAAGAAAGATAGAGGTTTGACATTGATTTGGCCTTTGTCACAGCTTCTACATTCCTGGTTTAGGATCAAGAAGTGCTGGGGAACCAGCTGTGTTTATGGATTCTTCATATAGCCTAGCACTCCGTGGCGGGCACTCTAATCCTATGCTGATTAAAAGAAAATAAGTGGAGGTTCACCATTCACTCTCTGGTTTCTAGAAATCTTCTTCCCAAGTCTGGAATGGTTTCTTTCTAGATGACTTAGTGTGCATTTCCTCTTTCCTTCCATCACTTGTCTTCATTAGACCTAAGTGTCCTGAAATGTTTTGTAGGTTGGGCTCTTCCAAAAGTAAACCCTGCGATAGAGATAAGCATTCAGGAAGTTTATTAAGTGCTGCTCTCAGGATCAACAACTATGCAAGGGAAGAGAAAAGAAAGAAAGGAAATAAAAAAAGAAGGGAAGAAACCAAGAGTGGTCACAGAGGAAATTTGAGCTGTGAAACAGTCTCAACGAAGGCCTCAGCCAATGCCAAGGTGAGCTCGGAAATTGGGATCTTCCTTTGGAGTTGCCCTACGTTGTGATGAGCTGTCAAGGCTTTCTATTTGTGACTTGACCAGTTGGGAATGCATGTGGTCCCTGGGAAGGGGTTGTGAACTTAGGAGATGTGGTTCTCTCAAGCTAATGACATTTCTGGAGAGGACTGGCAGCAGAGTGTAGTCAGCCAGCATTCCTAGAAGGTGGGGAATAAGCCCTTCAGTACTTAAGTGGAATATGGAGCACGTCACAACATCCACTATGAAGGTCTTTCTTGAAATAATAATTCCACGAGATGAAAGTTGGCATCGCAAGAAAAAAAATATTGACTTCTGTGGTAAAATAGATTTGGCAAATGCTAGGCTAACCAAGTTTCTTTACTGGAAAAATTCTTAGAAATTTAAATATGCTGGTATGCATGGTGAAGGTCCAATGGGGACTAGGACATGGAAAAGAGCAAACAGGGGTGACCAGAGAACATCTTTTGAGGAATATCTCTTAAGCAGAATGCCACTAAACTTCAGCTTGAGAAATGGTGTTCCAGAGGCAAAGAAGACAGAATAAATACTATGGTTATGGGAACGTGGAGCTCTATTATTTCAGATTTTGTCTCAGTGGTACAACATAGCGAAAAACCCATCTTAGTTCAACTCTTAGCAAGGTCTCTTGCCCTTGATTAGGTTGCTATGGACTATTAAGTCTGATTCACAGCTTAATCAAATGGGACTTTTTCTTAATGCAAGTCTAGCTCAGTATGGAGACAAAATGTTTGCTTTATCGTTGACCATGTTTCTTCTCACTCTGATCGGCTTAATGTTTTTTTGGAAATTGACACTGTTGACAATAAATGCAATCTTGCATTCAAGAATAACCCGTCATGTTAGAATATTGCTCTATGATACAAGAAAGCCTTGAAAAGAGTTCAGAGTAAACTAGAACTTTTCTCAGCCCGATTTCATGTCAACTTTTGCTTCTCTGTAATTATTGACTCAATTGTTAAATCTGTTTTCTCACTGCCCTCTTCTTGAAATAGCTCTCACCTGAGTATGTCTGCTTACCTGACTTTCAAATAAATCAATTCAGACTAAGTTAGAATTGGAAAAGAGGCAATTTCAGGAATAAAAAAGAAACTTCGCTAAAATATACTACCTGTGCTTGAGAACATTCATGGACAGGAAGACACAATAATTCTCACTTTGAAAAGTTAGAGAGAAATATTTACTTTCAGAAATAGCAAAGAAGGGGCTCCTGGGTGGCTCAGTGGGTTAAGCCTCTGCCTTCAGCTCAGGTCATGATCTCAGGGTCCTGGGATCGAGTTCCGCATAGGGCTCTCCACTCAGCGGAGGGCCTGCATCCCCCTCTCTCTTTGCCTGCCTATCTGCCTACTTGTGATCTCTCTCTCTGTCAAATAAATAAAAATATTTATTTAAAAAATTTAAAAAAGAAAAGAAATGACAAAGAAGGTCCTGAATGCCCACTGTGATCTGAAACTACTTTTGTTATAAGTATTGTGACATTAAGCTTTCTTAAACTCAGTAAGAAATAACATGTGGCTTTGTTTTTTTTTCTTATAACATGTGGCTTTGAATATGAATTTTCAGTATCATAAAGAGGTGTGTGTGTGTGTGTGTGTGTGTGTGTGTGTGTGTGTCTGTGTAGGGATAGAGGAGAAACTTGTTTTAGAGGTAATCTACATTATATCATAGTATACTGTATTATACTAATCTAGATTATACTATATTATGTTATGTTAGTATAACATATTTTATGTTACACTAGTATAATCTAGATTGTGCTAAACTATGTATTATGGGAATTTATTAATGGGATAAATTTTGGCTAGAGGGATCATCATTTTATATTTCAAAATCAATCCCAATGCTTTCCAGTTCTAAGATGCTGATTTTTGGTTCATCGGAGGTTATTTGAAACTTTCTATCCACCCAATCTTGTTAATCTTGGGCAGTAGGATTTCGTTTTATTTTATTAGTTTTACTAAAATAGTGTCAGTCTCTCTCCCTGCCCAAGTCCTTCATTAAAAAAAAATGATTCCTAAAACAAGAAAATGATTCCTTAGGGTAGAATTTTTTTTCAAGCTATATTTGATTCCTGTAGGAACTGACTGGAGTTAAAAAAAAAAAAGCTTCATTGGACTCTGCTAAATAGAAGAACAAAGTTAACATGATGAGAAGTTGATCAGAAGTATGTTGGCTTTTGAAGATATCCAGGACAAGATAAACTACATTTTAGGGAGGTGCAAAAGAGTTTCTAAGAATAAATGAATTATTCATGCCCTATTGAGATGCACTTCCCTGAGATTTGGCAACCTATTCTTTTCCAGTCAAGAACGACTTTTGATTGATTATGTGCTCTCTGCACAGTCCCAGTCATCCCATCTTTTTCATAGTAGTCACTGAGTGAGGCCAACACATTATGAGATATAGCAACAGCAAAGAGGATAGGCCATCAGATGTCTGGGGACAGTGGCATCAGTAAAGTCACAAGTTGCCTGACAGAAAGAAAGTGTGACTTTGGCCTTCCTTGACACCTGCTTCCCTTTCCAAAGAAATGAAATGCTGTTGAGACCAAAATATCATCTCTCTTCTTTTTTTTTCCACCCCCATTCCCACCCAGACAAGAAGAAAGGAATTTGTTCAGCTAGCTTTTCTGCATTGCACGCGTTCTGTTCTTAATATTTGTTTGCTTTAGCTTTACTAGCACTGCCCTTTTATCTAATGTATAAATACGATCCTTAGAAACCAGGGTGATAGGAAATCAACCATCTGGGTGATTTAACAAAGATGTTAAAAAAAAATTAGAAATAAGAAAGAGAATTGCCAACACTAGTGCGGCAACTCTTAGCACAAATGCAGGTGAGCCCAGACTTTGAAATAACCAACTGATGAAAGACACATGGAAATAAGAGGGCTCTGATCCTTGACCTTCTACTTGGAGGCTGGAATCCTGATGTTATTTCCTCACTGGGGGGGCCATGAAAAATCCAAGAACATTTAGGAATGATTAAGCTTCAGCTGTGAAGAGCAGGACGGTTTAGAACAGGCTCTAAGACAACTTCTCAGGAAAGCCCAACCTGCCTGTGGTTGATCTCCTGCCCTAGATTCTGGCTCCTTCCTCCCACTGCATTGCTACTTTAATTGGTCATCCTACCTGAATCAGGGATGCGAGACATATATTTGGAAAATGAGTTTACCTCTGGGGGAACTAGTTACACTTCAGTGTGGTTTCGTTCCATGATACACGTGGTTCCTGATTAACTGGATTAAGACCAGCCGCTCCATTTTATTAGGGGAACCAGAAAAAGTCTACTTTGGCCCAGTGCTGGGGAGGGGATATGGGGGTAACACGGTAGTGCAGAGCTTCTAAAAGAAGGGATATTAGAAAATGCCTAAAGACAGGAAGAAACCAGTTTTTCTTTTTCCTTGTCACCAATTTTTTGATCAAATGCCATGTGACCCCCTACTTCTTATAACTTGAAACTTCAAATGACGTTATTAACATGGCTATACCCTGATTTAAGTGAGCCTCAGCCATCTAGCTGAGTAAGTGGATGGCCGTGGATAGTACTGTTTATCAACTCAGTGATGAAGAACTATCACAGTCGTTGAAGTAGTTGAAGTCTGTTATCACCAGTAATTTTTCTCCCTGAAACATGTGCACGGAACCCAAGTCACAAAGTTGTTGGTGAAAACAGGATAAAGACAAGGTTGGAAGAGAGCAAAACAACTCTCTAATCCAAGCCTTCCTGATACCCCTCAAACATCTAAACCCTATTTTTATAGTTCTTTCCTGAAAAGAAGGGTGTACTCACATATATAATAGGTTTTGTGGGGCTAGACAAATAAAGAATTCCAATAGCCAGTTGCTGCTTTAAATAAAGTTTTCCTACCTAGTTTTGGACATAGATGCAATTGTTTTCATGTTTGTATTGGGTGGAATGATGAGATTAAACGTCGGTTTAGATGTAATCCCGTTACGAATTTCATAGGCCGTGCCCAAGCCTGTGCTCAGTGCTGCAAGGGACGTAGCATCATATCAGAAGCCTGCCATTGTCACGGTTAATTTCATGTGTCAACTTGACTGGGCAAAGGGTTGCCCTGATAGCTGGTAAAACATTATTTCTGAGTGTGAGGCTGTTTCTGGGAGAGATTAGTACTCGAGTTGGTAGACTTTGTAAAGGGGGTCACCCTCACCTCACCCTCTCCCTCATCACCATGATGAGTGGGCATCAGCCAATCAGTTGAGGACCAGAATAGAACAAAAAGGAGGAGGGAGGGGGAAATTTGCTCATTATGATTATTACGGATGAGCTGGAAAATCCATCTTCTCCTTCCCTCTATCATCACTTGCTCCTGGTTCTCAGGCCTTCAGACTCTGAATCACCCCACACCCTTTCCTGGGTCTCCAGCTTGCAGATTGCAGATCATGGGACTTCTCGGCCTCTACGCTAGCACGAGCCAATTTCTGATATATATTAGCTATCACAGATATACTAGATTTATGTCTATACCTAATAGATATATATTATTGGATTATATCTATATATTATTAGATAATATCATACATATGATATTTATCATACAATTATTAGAGATATAGATACCTATGTAGATACAGATCTCCCATTGGTTCTGTTTCTCAGGAGAACCCTGACTAATACAGACATCCAATCACAACCCCTACTATCCGACTGAAATCAGGGTAACGTCTTAGGCATGGCTCTTCCGACACTTTCCTTGACCACACCACACAATGTCTAGCTTACAATGCATTTTTGGTGACTTGTGACAACCCTGTGCTGTGGGGTGGGAGAAGTCACAGTCACCAGTTATGCTCTCAAAGCCGAGTAAACACACAGGATTAGGTTCTCCTCTTGAAGATAGGCTCCCCCCAACCCCCAGCTAGTCAGTTGTTCCAAAATAGTTGATAATCCACCACTTACCCACTGATTTTAAATATCACATCCCACACAGTAAATTCCCAAGTCATTAGCAACGACTTTGGGACTCTCTCTCAGGGTTCAAGACTGTGTCTGTCTCTTCATTCACGGCCTGAAAATGTTTTAATTACTAGAGCTTCATAACACATTTGAAAAAAATCTGCTAAGGCTAGTGGCCACTCTGGTGAGGATTATCTTGGGTATTCTCCTCGCTATCCTCATGTGCTTGTGTGTGTGTGTGTGTGTGTGTGTGTGTGTGTGTGTTTGATCTTGAGAAGCAGCTTAGCTGGTTCCAAAAATATCCTTTTAGTATTTTTATTGGGATATGTTGAATGTATAGATTATTTTAAGTATTTATGTTTCCTCCCCATGAACAAGGTATAAGGTATACATTTAAATTTGTTTTTACTTATTAAATTATTTTTAATGTTTTTGGTAAAATTTTATGTTTCTCCTTGTGCAATTATTATAATTTTTCTATTTTATCTTTTCATTTTTAGTTGATTCCATAGCTATGTTCACATTACCTTTGTCATTCTTTACTTCATATATTTTTTACTTCTCTGTACTACACTTGCCCAGACCAGCCAGAGCTTTATATATTTTATTGCGTTTTTACAAAACTACCTCTTGTAGTGTTTGTTATTTCTTCTGGTCCCTAAATCATAGGTTTCTGATTTAGTCTTTACTAATTCTTTATTTATGTTTTCCTTGGATCTGTTTTGTCTTTCGCTAGCTTTTTGAGTTATAGTCTAAGTAATGTATGCTTCATTCTTCATATTTAATAAGAAGAATATTTATAGCTATGAATTATTGTGAGTACAGCTATGGGAATATTCCATACTTTTGATATATTGTTTTCTAAATCTCTGGATTTCTAAATTGCTGGTAATTCTTTTTCAAAGTTATTGGTATAATTATAGTATATTTAATTTTCTTCTTTGAGCAGTGACTTAGAAGTACATTTCTTATTTTCATAATTCAATTTTTTGGAATTTTGGTTGATTTCTGCTTTTGCTGCATTGTGGTCACAGAATGGGATCTGTATGTTTCCTGCTTTGAGAAAATTACCACAGTCTGATCAGAAGGAAGTTGCACTTGTAATGTATAAGGTACAATGTTCAATATCTAAAAATCACCTTGTTATTATTCTTATATTAATTATCCTTATGCATTTGACAGACACGATTTTTTAAATTTACTCTTTTTATTGAAGTATAGTTGACACAAAATGTTGTATTAGTTTCAGGGGTACAACAAAGTGATTTGATATGTCTATACTTTATGCTGTGCTCACCACAGGTGTAGTTGCCATCCATTGGCAGACAGGATTTAAAAATCTGACTCTACCATTTGCTGATTGTGGCCCTGGGCAAATTACATAATCCTTCCTGCTTCATCATTCCTTCCTTTCTCCTTCCATTCTTCCTTCTGGCCTTCTTTTCTTTCTCTCTTTTTCTTTCTCCTTTTGTTCTTTCTTTCTGTCGTTTTCTATATTTTACCATATAGAGCAGGCTCTGACATTTTTTCTTCAGTTAGTTCAAATATACACAGTATGTTTACTTTTAAGCACTGTTTAGATTTAAAGCTGAAGTTTAGGAGTGAAAGTAAAGACACTTGATAACTAGATGAGAGTGAATCAGAGAGGCTACCAACAAAATTCATTAGTGTTTAAAACCTGTACCAAGTTGGGGCACCTGGGTGGCTCAGTCAGTTAAGCACTGGACTCTTGATTTCAGCTCAGCTCATGACCTCTGGGTCGTGAGATGGAGCCCCGTGTCAGACTCCATGTTCAGTGGGGACTGTGCTAGAGAGTCTCTCTCTCCCTTTCCCTCTGCCTCTCCCTGCTTGTGCTCTCTCACAAATAAATCTTTACAACAAACAAACAAAAAACCAGTACCAAGTCAGATTCTCTCAATGTAGTTAAAGTGAGATGTGCACTTTAAGACAAACTGTGTGGAACTTTTGTTGGAAAGGACAGAATGCGGTATTTTAAGTGAGACCATGAGTTCTTTGGAACAGCCTGGAGTAGACTCTTCTTAGCTGGTCAGTTTATTTCACAAAAGTTGCCTTTCAAGTCACTCCTGAAAGTGGCAGTACATTTTGAAAAGAGCAGGTGTGTGTGTGTGTGTGTGTGTGTGTGTGTGTGTGTGTGTGTGTGTTTCCCTTCAGCCCCCAGGGCTTTGGAGTACCTTCTCTGAGGGTTTGTATATTTCCCTTCTTTCAAAGAGTTGATGGGAGCAGATAGTGGTTATTTTTTTTTAAATCATCCTGGTGATACTTCCTGATGTTTATATCACACTTCATAGTTTGTCTCATTTGATGCTTCTGTTAAATATCATGAAATAGGAAGGGCAGGTGTGATGGTTCAAATTTTACCAGCAAAGAAACAGGCTTACAGAAGAAGTAACTCCAGCAGGATTTCCTAACTCACAAAGGGCAGAACTGAGACTACAGTGGTGTGCTGCTCTGTAGGCAAGGACAGGTCCTCTTGTGGAAGACTGCGATCCCTCATCAGTCAAGCAAGACTCTATAGATACACTGGTTATGATTGAAAATGGTCAGAAACCTGCCACTGTGACTGGAAAGGACAAGCCTTTGCCTGCTTCCTGCCTCGATGCTTTTGCTTGAGCCCGCCCTTAATTTCTCTCCAGATCCAGGTCATTACCACTGTCTGTGCTGGGCTTAAAATTCTCTTTTGCCGAGGATGCTCAAACGCTATCAACCTGGGGTTACACAGTTCACTGTATTATTAAGCTTGCTGGTCTGTCTGTTCCATTTGCATCCATATTTCCACTGGGAACTACTCTAGGGCAGGTGCCAGGTATGAAAAATTTGAATCGCTGGGTGTGTTGGCATCTCATAGCTTTAAAGCGTGGCACAGGCAAGTCTGGCAGACCCTGTAGTGCAGGTCATTCTTTCTCCACTTGCTAGAATGTCATCTTAGATACATAGTCATTTGCCCTTTCCTTGCCTCTTTCTCACCCATAACACCAGATAGCTAATATTTGTTGAATGCTTCACATATATTATCAGTATATTTGCATAAGTATTAGTTCTCATCTTATTAAAATGAGGAAATAGTGAGACGCCTGGGTGGCTCAGTGGATTAAATATCTGCCTTTGGCTCAGGTTATGATCCCAGGGTCCTGGGATCGAGTCCTACCTACAACCTGCTTCCTGCTTAACAGGGAATCAACTTGTCCCTCTCTCTGTGCCCCTCCCCCTGTTTGTGCTCACTCTCCGGCTCTCTCAAATTAAACAAAAAATTATGATAATCATACCTCTCTCTTGTGGTCATTATGAGCTCACATTCATAAAACAAATCATAGTGCTAGCCATAAGTGCTAGTTTGTTTTCCATTCCTTCCCACCGCCCACCAAACCACCCCCCCCGCAAACTCCAGGCTTCTCTGATTTCTAGCTAACTGCGTAGCTCCTTTTCTATCTTTGCATGTTGATCAACAGCCTTCACTAATACTGGTTTGGAGTCGTTGTTTAGGGATCTTGCCCTCCTGCTTTCTAACAGGTCATCTCAGAGGGCCAATTGCACTGTGGTTAAAAACTTTTGAAGTATTGTTAGTAAGTGAGGTGGGCCAATGTTAGTGTTGTTAGTAATGGGGCCAGTGGGAGGTAAGGAAGGAGGTAGGAAATAATAGACTTTTTTTTAAAAGTATCTTCATTCAGTATGCTTATTTTTTTTTATTTTTTCAGTGTTCCAAGACTTTTTATGGGAAAATACTACAATTAAGATATAATCACACTCAGAGCCACTTGCTTACCTATTTTTCCATGTGCCACTTTATAGGTGTGAAACACCAGTTCTCAAACTGTGGTCTCAGGAGGCCTAGGGGAACCTGGGTCCCTTTCAGGGGACCTGAAATGTTTTTCCATTTCCACATACATATCTGTGTAAGGTTGGATGCTCTTTATATACTTTAGCCGAACAACTGATCGAATGCAAAAACAGGTATGAAAATCCTACTGTCTTCTATTAACTTATAAGAGTCACAAAAATGTGGGTGCCTGGGTGGCTCAGTGGGTTAAAGCCTCTGCCTTCGGCTCAGGTCATGATCTCAGGGTCCTGGGATCGAGGCCCACATCAGGCTCTCTGCTTGGCAGGGAGCCCGCTTCCTCCTCTCTCTCTGCCTGCCTCTCTGCCTACTTGTGATCTCTCTCTCTGTCAAATAAATAAATAAATAAAATCTTAAAAAAAAAAAGAGTCACAAAAGTGTGAAACAATGCTATTATTTTCACGATTTTTTAATTTTGAAAATATGGTCACTTTTCATGAAAGTGTTATTTATGGTAATACATAATTGGTTTATTATTGTTTAAGTGAATTAAAAAAATAAATCTATTTTAAAATTTCACAATTTTAATTTCTAATATGATAAATACTGATAGATATAACCTATATAAACAAAAAAGCTTTTTGGAGTCCTCAACAATTTTTAAGAGTAAAAAGAGATTCTGAGACCAAAATATTAAAAAGGGCTAGTCTAGATGAAAGAAGTTAGATTACAATGTCATAGTTATTTTGCAAATTCCTCTGTATTAGGGATCAGTGAACTACTGCCTACAGGCCAACAGTAGACTTTCTCTTGTTCTTTTAAATAAACTTTTATTGGAACACAGATATGTCCATTCATTACTTATCATCTATGGCTACTTTGGTGCTACAATGGTAGAGTTGAGTCATTAAGATATATGAACCACTTATGTGTCTTGGATGAACCACAATGCTCAAAATGTTTACTATCTGGTCCTTTATAGAAAAAGTCCACTGATTCTGCTCTATAGAGTAGAAAGTCTGTGTACAATTTTTAAAAGTGAAGGTATTTCTCTTATTTGATTCACTGTAATATTCTCCTTACTGATACATGTCAAATCAATCTTGATCAGTGGGGAGACAAGTGATAGAGCTATATTGCACAAAATCGCTTAATAAATATTTACTGATAATCTATGTTTCAGATACTGGGCTAAGTCAGGGGGATATAATGTTGAACAATACAGACATAGACATTACCCTTATGGAGATTATACTTGTTTACTCAGTCTCATTTCTGTTTTGTTTATTAAGGCTAGTTCACTCCAAATTTGCATCCACCATGACTTTATAAACCTTTGCGTAGAATAGAGACACAGACAAATTTTGGATAGATTGTGACCCTTTGAATGAAAATCTAAGGGCAACCGAATTTGAATTTGGAAGACGTGACATTTGGATCTGGTGGGAACAAGGTAAACATGTATGCTAGGAGGATTCAGCAGTATCCATGTATTCACTAAACAAAATGTATTAAGAAACTTGTATGTACTGAACACTGTGCTTATATATGACTCTCATCCTATATCTATGCTTACCAAGTAATTAGGGTGCATCTTGCCATGGTTAAAAAAGGGAGAAAAGATTATTTTTTATTATTATATTGAGATGCTGTTATTTCTGAAATCTAGTCCTTCAATGAGCTGTGTAGATGGCCATGGAAAAGGATCAGTAACATTTTTGTTTTTGTTTTTGTTTTGTTCAGTGCCCAGAATAAGAGGACAGTGACTTTATTTCATCTCTTTCACTGGATTTCAAAGATGGATTTTAGTTACAGGAAAAGTCACACACCCAGAGCAGTTTAGAGTTAGAAGAGATTCAACTTGTTCAAATCTGAAATTGAGAAGCTGGGAGCTTTAGTGGTTTGCCTAAGATAATACACCTAGTTTGTGGAGGACTGGGAGCTAGAATCCCAGACATGAGCTCTTTTCATTGAACCACACTATTCTCTCTCTCTTCCAAAGTGTTTACTGTGAAAGAGACATGAATATTACATATAATCTACTGCCTTGTCAGGACAAAAACATGAAATTAGAATCCATCCATGATGAGATCACGTCTCTGAGTGGTTCAGAATAATTCTTTGATATACTCATTCGCATGGGAGGTAGGTTACCAAAGCAGTGACAATGAGAGGCAAAAATAAGCATTGTTTTATGGATTGGGAAGGGAGGAGGGTGAGACAGGAATCAAATTACTAAACAAGAAATAAGGACATGCCCAGTAAGTGAACTGGCAGTAACAGTGTCTTTTTTGTGTTTGTAACTAGAGAACCCATTCAAATTGTGACTCAGTACTTTATCATCTCTACACTACAGGTTTCCTATTTGTTAACACGAAGCTAAATAAAATATATCTACCCCATAAGAGTGTTGTAAGGATTAGAGACGATAATTACAAAACACTTAACTCAGTTCTGAAATAGGGTAAGTATTAAGTTAAAGGTGAGTATTATCACTAGTGTGAATTAATTTTGTTGCCATCAGTTTTAACGATCCAAATGTAATTGAGTTCACATAATAAAGATATCCCAGAAGACTGGCAATAGTGGTATTCTAAAATTGTCTGCATATTTTTTTTTTCAATTGACAAAGAACCTTGCATCTCCAAGAAGGTGTTGCAAGGAACCCTGGGGAGAGGGTGGACTTGGGCAAATGGAATCAACGATGTGATCTCACAAATGAATATAAAATTCATAAATCAGCCTTTTGACTTTTACATGAAAAAAGAAATAAATTAAAAAGGAATTTATAAATAAGTAGCATGTCATCTCCATGCTTCTGATTGGAAAAACACATCATCACAATCTTATTTTTTTTTTTTTGCCTTGTAGTGTAAGCATTTTCATCTGTGTTGCTGCTCATAGACAATTAAAATCTGGTTATGGGTTGGGGAAGGGAATGGGAGCAGGCTTTTAGGGATGAGAATTTCTTGCTCAGTTACTAGACTTCACAATCTGTCTGTAAGACCTGCTCTGATAAGCAATCATTTCCTCACCCCAACAAAATCAATAAAGAGGCTTCTAGAAACACATTTATGGTGATGCTTGACAATTGTATAACTAGGAAAATAATCCAACTTCCTTTGGTTTCAGGACCATTGGTATTCTCATGAACATTTATTGAATACAGACTAAAGCAATCCATTAATTTATTCATTCAAAATATACCATAAATATGTAGGTTGCTTACTATGTGTTACATGCAAGATGTATAATAGTGAAGAAGGTGGATCTGGTTCAGCCTTCCAAGAATTTGGTGTTGAATGAGAAAGACAGATTCAGTCAAACAAGTGTATAGTTGTAAACAGTAGGGCATGCTATGAAGAAAAAGTGCTTTGTTGTCCTGAGAGCACATAGGGGGAGAAATCAACTGAACTGGGGAAGGCTTTCCTGAGGAACTGACTTCAACTTAAGATCTGAACAATGGGTTTCACTAGATAAAGAAAAGGAATCATTGCATAAAGCAGGGACAGCATGTGTAGTGACTGTGTAGCAGAATGAATTATGGCGAATCTGAGGAGCTAAAAGGTCACTATGGTTGGAATGCAGAGTTCAAGAGAGAAGAACATGCTGTGAAATTAAGCCAGAGAGGTAGGCTAAGGAGGGGTCATGCAGGTCCTTCTAGGATATGGAAAAGAGTTTGGATTTTGTTTTTCTTTTCTTTTTTTTCTTAATATTTTACTTATTTATTTGAGAGAGGGAGAGAGAGTGAGCATGAGCACAGATAGGGGCCCAGGGAGAGGGAGAAGCAGACTCGCCACTGAACAGGGAGCCTGACATGATGCTCAATCCCAGGACCCTGGGATCATGACCTGAGCAAAAGGCAGACACTTAACCGAGTGAACCACCCAGGTATCCCCAGATTTTGTTTTTCAAGTGCACAGGGAAGCCATTTAAGAGTCTCAAGCAGCAAAGCTGCATAATCTGATATTTTATTTTTAAATATATAATTTTGGATCAGAAATAGAGGATAATTTATTTGTGGGCAAATGTACAAGGAAGGATACCATGTAGGGGCCTACTCAATTAGTTAAGGCAATAAGTGATAGTGACTTCAACTAGGATGATAGCACTGAAGGTAGAGAGGAGGGGATGAATTTACTTCAAATAATCACCCTATCCTATTATTTGACAAGGGCTTGTCCTTTCAAAACACTGCTATGGATTTTCTCATCAATAAATCCCCTACTAAGGCCACCTACCTTAAGAGTTGTCCTAACTGTAGGAGGTATTCACTGCTTCCTTATGTTACTGTGTCCATATACCTCAGTGATACCTTTTGCCTTTTCAGTACTTTGACACACTTTTTAATATGAAATTCTTTTCTGAATGATTTATTGATTCAATACAATAAGAACTTGCCTTGAATTTTTATAAAGCATTTTAAAATGTAATCATGTATGTTATTGTATGAAAAGACTAGTAGCTATGAAGTTGTCGTTATGATGTCATTATGATGATCTGATTCCACTAATTGTAATTTAAGAGAAAAAAGATCAAACATCCAAAATGGCAAAATAAGTTCTGATACTTAAAGATTTTCAGAGCTGGTAAAGGGAAAAATAATTTAAGCCAAATTCTTACCACATTCCAAGTGCTTTTTTAAGGTGAAAAAACACCCCAGAAACCCAGAGACGTTAGTGAACTTGTCAAAGACTACAGAGCTATGTAGTTAGCTGAGACAGTTCAATAACCCCAGATCTCTTTTCTTGAATCCAGTGTTTAGTCCAAATACACCATGCCATATTTGACAATCTACATGGCTCTTTATGTGTTATTAAAGAACAGAAAAATGAATCAGTACTGAATGGAGCCAGTAGTTTTTAGATTTATTTAGATTTTCATTACTCAGAACACCAATTATGCAAAAGGGAGGGGTAGATCTTTATATCCTTAAAATTTTGCACAAACTGAGAGTGAACATGATAGCTTCCTTAAACTATATTTCATAACTTGCAAACATCATTCCTTGGGAATGCAACAATTGGAAAGACAGTTCTTGGCAGGCCATCACCCCCAGGGCACTGCACAGACAGCAGACTGAAACATAACCCCAGTCTTCCTGTGAAAAATTCCTATTTACTTAGCCTGTTGTTTCAGCTTGAGGGAGAGGCTTCAGGTTTCTCACACATCTAGAGACTAAAGAGACGCTTCTAGGGAATGGAAGCAGGAAGACAATATCCTTGTTCATCTCGTTGGCCTTGCTGCAGCTTGACAACTTCCCAGAAAGGAACTTATACATTTGTCTGGAACCTCAGTTTTTACAACTGTTGTACAAGGGACACCTCCAGATCTCCTGGCCTGGAGGCCAGCAAGGATTACAACTGTGGCTCAACAGGACTGTGTATTTGCATCCTTTAAAAGCTCCTGCCTGAGGGACTGGCTTCCATTCAGCCTGAAACTACATGCTACATGAAATTCCTCACCTTGTAACACTGACAGGTCTTGACATACCCTCAACAACAGGAGCATATCAAGAGTAAGTCAGCCAATTTAGGCAATCAAGAGACCTCCAAGAGTTAGGGCAAGGCTGAACAATAAGATTAATCACTTACACAATGTCACTCCTACAACACAGGATTTTCACCTAATTCATAGAAACAAACACAGAGCATCAAGCAAAGTGAGGTAACAGAGACATAAGTTCCAAATGAAAGAACAAGACAAAACCTCAGGAAAAGACCATAATGAAATGGAGATAATCTACATGATATAGAGTTCAAAGAGTCATAAAGATGCTCATTGAACTTGGGAGAAGAATGGAGGATCACAGTGAGAACTTCAACAGATAGAAAATATAAGAAAGTAACAAACAGAAGTCACAGAGCTGATGAATACAATAACTGAATTGAAAAATACACTAGGGGCACCTGGGTGGCTCACTGGGTTAAAGCCTCTGCTTTTGGCTCAGGTCATGATCTCAGCATCCTGGGATCGAGGCCTGCATCGGGCTCTCTGCTCAGCAGGGAGCCTGCTTCCTCCTCTCCCTATCTCTGCCTGCCTCTCTGCCTACTTGTAATCTCTCTCTCTGTGTCAAATAAATAAATAAAATCTTAAAAAAAAAAGAAAAATACACTAGAAGGGTTAAACAGCTTACTGGATGAAGCAGAAGAATGAATCAATGAGCTGGAAGACAAAGCAATGGAACTTACTCAGAGCAGGAAAAAGAAAGGAATTTTTCAAAAGTGAAGATAACTTAAGGGACCTATGAGACAACATCAAGTGGAGGAACACTCACATTATAGGGATCCCAGAAGGAGAAGAGAGAAAGGGGCAGAATATTTATTTGAAGAAATAATGGCTGAAAACTTCCTTAACCTAGAGGAGGAAATAGACATCCAGGTACAGAAAGCCTAGAGTTCCAAATAAGATGAACCTAAAGAGGTCCACACCAAGACACATTAATTAAAATGTCAAAAGTCAAAGATAAAAAGAGAGTCTTAAAAACAGTAAGAGAAAAACAATTACATACAAGAGAACCTCCATTAAGCTATCAGCAGATTTTCAGCAGAAACTTTGCAAGCCAGAGTGGTATGACATATTCAAAGTGCTAGATGGGAAAAAGTTCCAAGCAAGAATACTCTACCCAGCAAGGTTATTATTCATAATTGAAGGTGAAATAAAGAGTTCCAGACAAACAAAGGCTAAACAAGTTCATCACTACTAAACTGGCCTTATGAGAAATATTAAGGGACCTCTTTAAGTTGAAAAGAAATGGCACTAATTAAGAAAATACATGAAAGTAAGAATCTTATTAGAAGGAGTAAATATATAGTAAAGGTAGTGGATTGATTACCTATAAAGCTACTATGAAGGCTAAAAGACAAAAGTAGTAAAGTTAACCAAAAATTCAATAATTTGTTAAGGGATATATTTAAAAAGAGTTGTAAAGTATGACATCAAAAACAAACCTTGGGGAACTAAAAATGTAGAGTTTGGGTATGTGTACAAATTTAAATTACTATTAACTTAAAATAGACTGCTATATACATGGGATGATATATGTGTGTCTCATGTTAACTACAAAGCAAAACCTTAGAGTAGATACACAAAAGAAAATGAGAAAGGAATCTAAACATAACACTAGAGAAAAATCATCACATTTCAAGGGATGAGAGAAGGAGAAGAAGAAAGGAACAAAGAACTATAAAAAGAGTCAGAAAACAATTTTAACAAAATGTCAGTAAGTACATACTTATCAAGAATTACTTTAAATGTAAATGGACTAAATTCTTCAACCAAAAGACACAGAGAAGTTGAATGGATTTAAAAAAAAAGTACCCATTTATTTACACCCTCCCTCTAGGAGACTCATTTCAGAAGTAAGAACATAGACTGAAAGTGAGGGAATGGAAAAAGATATTCTATGCAAATAGAAACAAAAAGAAAGCTGCTGTAGGTATTGTCACATGAGACAAAATAGATTTTAAACAAAGACTGTAATAGAAGACAAAGAAGAACGCTACATAATGATAACGGTGTCATTCTAATAAAAAAATGTAACATTTATAGATATATACGAACCCACCATAGGAGCACCAAAATGTACAAAGCAAATATTAATAGACCTAAAGGGAGAAATTGGCAGAAATACAATAATAGTAGGTGACATTAGCACTCCACTTACATCAATGGGTAGATCATCTAGACAGAAAAACAATAAGGAAATTTTGGATTTGAATTATACCTTATAAGATGGACTTAAGCAGCCCGTCCAACAGCAGCACAATACACATTCTGCTCAAGTGCATATAGAACATTTTCCAGGATAGAGCACATGTTAGGCCACAAACAAGTCTTAATAAATTCAAGAAGATTGAAATCATATCAAGCATCATACCACTGATTACAGTGGTATGAAACTGGAAATTGATTATAAGAAGAACACAGGAAAAACTACAAATATGTGGAGACTAAACAAAATGTTATTGAATAGCTACTGGGTTATAGAATAAATTAAAGGAGAAATAAAAAATACCTAGAGACAAATGAAAGAAGAAACATAACATACGAAAATCTATGGGATGAACCAAAGAGGTTAGTAGATGAAAGGTCATAGCAATGAACTTCATAGCATAGCCCAATCTCAAGAAACAAGAGAAATCTCAAACAATTTAACATGACTCTTAAAGGAACTAGAAAAAAAAGAATAAATGAAGCCCAAAGTTAGTAGGAGGATAAAAATAATATCATAGCAAAAATAAATGAAATAGAAATTAACAGACAATAGAAAAGATCAATGAAACTAGGAGCTGGCTCTGAAAACACAAAAAACTTTAGCAAATCTTTAGCTAGGCTCACCAACAAAAAAAGAAAGGGGGGTGAAATAAATAAAATTAGAAATACTTTTATTTTCATTGGGTAAATACTCATCAATGGAATTACTAAATTGTATGGTGTTTTTATTTTTAATTTTTTAAGGAACCTCCATACTGTTTTCCATAGTGGCTGCACCACTAATTTACATTTCTACCAACAGTGCATAAAAGTTGCTTTTCTCCACATCTTCTCTAACTCGTGTTATTTCTTGTCTTTTTGATACTAACCATTTTAATTGGTGTGAGGTGATATCTCATTGTGGTTTTGAAATGAAAGAAGTTACAACTTACAGAAATACAGAGGATCATAAGACTGCTGTGAACAATTATATACCAAAAAATTGGACAACCTAGAAGAAATGGATAAATTCCTAGAAACTTATAATCTCCCAAGACTGAGTCATAAAAAAAATATAACTATTAAGGAGATAGAATCTGTAATCAAAAACCTCCCAATAAAGAAAATCTGGGACCAGATGGCTTTACTGGTGAATTCTATCAAACATTCAAAGAAGAATTAATAGCTATTCTTCTCAATAACTCCCAAAAAGCTGACTAGGAGAGAATGTTTCCAAGCTCATTTTATGAGGCCAGCAATACCTTGATACAAAAGCCAGACGATGATACCCACCCAAAAAAAGAAAATAGAAAGAAAAAAGAAAGAAAGAAAGAAAGAAAGGAAGGAAGGAAGGAAGGAAGGAAGGAAGGAAGAAAGAAAAAGACAAAAAGAACAAAAAGGAAAGAAAAGAAAAGGAAAGATTATAGGCCAATATTCCAAATGAACATGGATGCAAAAATCCTTAGCAAAATATTAGCAAACCAAATTTAACAATACATTAAAAGAATCATATACCATGATCAAGTGAGATTTATTCCAGGGATGCATGGATGGTTCAGTGTCTCCAAATCTATCAGTGTGATACAGCCCATTAACAAAATAAAGAATAAAAATCATCATCTCAGTAGATGCAGAAAAACATTTGACAAACTTCAACATCCATTTATGATAAAAACTCTAGGTGCTCTTGGGTGGCTCAGTGGTTAATTGTCTGCCTTTAACTCAGGTTATGATTTTTGGGTCCTGGGATTGAGGCCTACATTGGTCTTCTGGCTCAGCGGGGAGCCTGCTTTTCCCTCTCCCTCTGCCTCTTCCCACCCCTCTGCTCATGCTCACTGTTGTTCTCTCTCTGTCACATGAATAAATAAAATCTTAAAAAAAAACCTCTCAACAAACTGGGTACAGAGAAAATGTACCTCAACATAATATAGGCCACATATAACAATCCTGTAGCTAATATCATACTTAATATTGGAAAGCTGAAATCTTTTCCTCCAAGATCAGGAACATGACAATGATATCTACTATTGCCACTTTTGTTCAACATAGCACTGGAAGTCCTAGCCACAGCAATTAGACAAGAAAAAGAAATAAAAAGCATCCAAATAAGAAAGGAAGAAGTAAAACTGTCACTGTTTACAGATCACATGATGCTATATATAGGAAACCCTAAAGACTCTACCAAAAACTGTTAGCATACACACACACACACACACACACACACACACGAAGAAGAAGAAGAAGAAGAAGAAGAAGAAGAAGAAGAAGAAGAAGAAGAAGAAGAAGAAGAAGAAGTAGTAAAACAAATTTAGTAAGGTTGTAGGGTACAAATCAATACACAAAAATCTGTTACGTTTTTATACACTAATAAGACTATCTGAAAGAGAAATGGGGATAACAATCCCATTTACAATTATGTTAAAAAGAATAGAAGATTTAGGAATAAATTTAACCAAGGATGTGAAAAGCCTCTACACTTAAAACTGTAAGATATTGAAGAAAGAAATTAAAGAAGACACAAATAAATCAAAATATGTTCCATCCTCATGGATTGGAAGAATATTGTTAAAATGCCCATACTCCCTAAAGTGATCTACAGAGTCAATGCAATCCCTATCAAAATCCCAAAGACATGCTTCATAGAACTGGAACAAATAATTCAAAAATTTGTATGGAACTGGAAAAGACCCCAAATAGCCAAAAAAAGTCTTGGGTAAGAATAACAAAGGCAGGGGTGTCACACTCCCTGCTGTCAAGCTATATTACAGGCTATAGTAATCAGAATAGTATGGTGTTGACATAAAAACAAATAGATTAATAGAATAGAGTAAATAGCCCAGAAACAAACCCCATGCATACATAGACAATTATTTTATGACAAAAGAGGCAAGAATATACAATGGGAAAAGGATGATCTTTTCAGCAAATGGCATTGGGAAAACTGGATAGCTGCACACAAAAGAATGAAACTAAACAACTATCTTCCACCATATATAAAAATTAACTCAGAATGGATTAAAGACTCTCATGTAAGATGTGAAATCATAAAACTTGAAGAAACCATAGGTAGTAAGCTCACTGACATAGGTCTTATTGATGTTTTTTATTGGATCTGACTCCAAAGTCAAGGAAAACAAAAGCAAAAATAAACACACAGAACTACGTCAAACTAAAAAGCTTCTGCACAGTGAAGGAAATCATCAACAAATGAATCAACAAACAAACCCCCTAACAATCCAATTAAGAAATGGGCAGAAGATCTGCATAGACATTTTTCCAAAGAAGATGGCTAACAGACACATGAAAAGATGCTTGACATCACTAATTTTCCGGGAAATGCAAATGGAAACCATAATGATATATCACTTCACACCAGTCAGAATGGCTGTGAAAAGACAAGAAATGACAAGTGTTCTTGAGGATGTAGAGAAATGGGAACCTTTTTTTTATTATTCTTTGCCCCAGGGGTACAGGTCTGTTAATCATCAGGCTTACATCTTTCACAGCACTCACCATAGTACAGCATAATACCCTCCAGTTCCATCCATGTCGTTGCGAATGGCAAGATTTCGTTTCTTTTGATAGCTGCATAGTATTCCATTGTATATATATACCACATCTTCTTTATCCATTCATCTGTTGATGGACATCTAGGTTCTTTCCATAGTTTGGCTATTGTGGACATTGCTGCTATAAACATTCGGGCGCATGTGCCCCTGAGGATCACTACCTTTGTATCTTTAGGGTAAACACCCAGTAGTGCGATTGCTCAGTCATAGGTAGCTCTATTTTCAACTTTTTGAGGAACCTCCATACTGTTTTCCAGAGTGGCTGCACCAGCTTGCATTCCCGCCAACAGTGTAGGAGGGTTCCCCTGAGAAACGAGGACCTTTTTACAGTGTTGACAGGAATGTAAGTTGGTGCAGCCACTATGGAAAACAGTCTGGAGTTTCCTCAAAAATTAAAAATAGAACTACCATAGACTAGCAATTCCACTACTGGATGTCTATCCAAAGAAAACAAAAACATTAATTTGAAATTAATTTGAATTAATTTTATGTTCATTGCAGCATTGTTTACAATAGCCAAGATATGGAAACAATCTAAGTTTCCATTGATGCATAAATGGATAAAGAAGATGGTGTGTGTGTGTGTGTGTGTGGGTATAATGTTGTGTATATATAAATATTTCCTAGCCATAAAAATAATGAAATCTTGCCATTTGCAACAACGTGGCTGGACCTTGAGGGTATTATGCTAAGTGAAATAAGTCAAAGACATATAGTGCATGATTTCACTTATATGTGTAATCTAAAAAACAAAACAATGAAGCAAAACAAAACCAAACCGAAACTTGTAAATACAGAGAACAGATTGGTGGTTACCGGAGGGAAAGGGAGCTGGAGGGATGAGATGGGTAAAGGGGATCAAAAATTACAAACTACCAGTTGTGAAATAAATAAGTCATAAAAATATAACGTATAGCGTGGGGAATAGAGTTAATATTATTATATTAACCTTTTATGGTGATGTCGGTAATAAGATTTATTGCAACGATTACTTCACAATGTCTGCAAATGTTGAGTCACTATGTTGCACACCTGAAACTAATATAATATTATATGTCAGTTATATCATAATAAAAAAGAACTTGTGAACATAATTTTCAGTACAGTATCTTAATTGTACACATTAACACATTCTGAAATATATAGTTTGCATTGAAACAGAATATTGAGACATTAAAAAACCTCTAGTTAGTAAGTGAGGAAATAAAAGGGAAAATAAGGGTGAAACATAAAACAGAACCAGGAATGAGTTTAATAAAAATAATGCATACCTCAGAGTCCTTGCTGGGTATGAGTGGACCACAGCTTTGACTCTTAGCTTTTTGAACATTTTTTCAAAGAAGAGAAGTCTAAACTGATCAGCTGCATTGGTGTTTCTCAACTCTGGCTCTGCATTAGAATCACATGGGGAGACCTCAAATGTTGATTCCCAGGCCCAAATGAGGCAGAATATATCAAAATTGGGGGGGGGGGTTTCAAATATTAGTATTTAAAAAAATATTAATTCCCAGGGATTTCTAATGCATAGTCAGGATTGAAAGCCATTGAGATATTTGGTTCACAGTGCTCCCCCATCACCTACTTGCAATAAAACAAAACAAATGAAGAAAATCTCTTTCCTGAAAAAATGCCACTATTCCTGATTGTAAGACAAGGAAGAGATATGTTTCATCTACTCCTAAAAAACACTAAATAATGAAAAAACAAAACAAAACAAAATGAAAAAACCCAGAAAGACCAATGTCTTTACAAAAATACATATAAACTTTAATAAATATGTTTTTCTCCACCCAGCTTTTAATAGATGTTGGGTGGTAGCTATTCCAAATTACCAATTAAATAGATCTTTAAATGACAATTTAGTGTTGGCATTGTGTTGTGAAATTTGGCAGCCAAAAAGATGCGTGCCCAAGAAGGCCATCATCAGGACCTTGCCTTAATTGCTATGTTTTTTCCCTTGGGTGGTGATGGATTTGCTCTGGGCCACCCACATTCAGCTCTGGCTGTGGTTAATGATACATACTTGTAAGACAGCTCACCTTGGGCTACACTTTCAGCCTGCGATTCAAAGGAAAACTGACTACACATAATAGTTAAAAGCATGGGTTTTGAAATCAGACAAACCAGGGCTCAAATCCTCTTGGGCAAGTTATTTAACTTCTCTGATCCTTATTTTCCTTACTTCTAAAGTACTGCTAATAATAGTACCTACCCCATAGGTTGTTATAAGGACCAAGTGGGGTCATGTGTATCACTTTCCTGTCATATAATATGTGCTCAATTAATAACAACTTAAGAAAACAGTTTATTGGTTAAGCAAAAATCAAATCTTATAGTAGCCCACTTTAACTAGTTGAGCTAACCAAACAGCTAGGTGGGCATTCTGGCCAAAGTTCTTCTGTGGTCTCAGAGTGGAAACTTTTTCTTTTTTTCTTTCTTTTTTTTCTTTTTTAAGATTTTATTTATTTATTTGAGAAAGAGAGAGAGAATGAGCAGGGGGAGGGGCTGAGAGAGAAGGACAAACAGATGTCCCACTGAGCAGGGAGCCCAACACAGGGCTCAATCCCTGGACCTCGAGATCATGACCTGAGCTGAAGAGAGACAACTGACTGAGCCACCCAGGTGCCCTGAGTGGAAACTTTTCTGAAGGTATCTATCCTAGTGCTATTTCTTTAAGTCAGCAAATCTCATCAAGTGTCCCATTTTAAGTAGGTTTTACTTTTTACAGTAATGGCCAAATTTTTTCTCAATTCACTCACGAACTTCTCCTATTTTATTTCAGTCTTTTCCTGGCTGCCGATCCTTGGCATTTTCCTGACTTCTCAGTCCTTTGGACTTACCCATCTTGTAGGCCTCTGACTCAGTCTCAGAGCTCTTAAAGAACTCTGGCTCATATGCGCTCTATGGTTCTTTCTACTCCTGGATATCTCAAGATACCCCCATCTGACTCTAGCCTTTTGTAACTGGAACTCTAGTACCATTCCTCTAAGCAGACCCACTAAGGATGGTTCACACTATCTTCTTTCAAGGGAGGGTCAAACCCAAAACAAGGAAAGTAACCGGAATATGTGAAAATACCAATCTTAAACCCATCACAAAATAGAAAATTGCCCCATCTTATTGCTTTAGTAGGTATGTTTTCCAATAGCATGTTATATAGACAGTTAATTGTAGATTAAATGTAGATGTTAATTCATCTGAACTGAACTTTAAAGAAATCAGTGGTGTTAAGTCATTTGTTGATTTAAAGTAAAGATTTTATAAGAGACTTGTATTTGCCTAAGGAGTGAAACACATTTTTTCCCCTAACCAATTACTGGGAAAGATTGCATTTTAATAGCCAGAGTTATCTCAGTAAGTCTGTTTAATTTGAAACCATGATAAAGTATTGCCAAGTATAAATAAGTAAGGTAAGACAATTTCTTCCCAAAATCTTTGCCACACTGCCATTGCAAAATGGCTGAGGGATTACCATTTATTAAGCTTCTACCATATATTAGCTACTCTTTGTGGCCCTTTGCAGACTTCACTTGAAATCTTTATGATTTTACCAGATAGATATTATTGCCTCCCATTTTTATACAGAGGAAACAGTGTGGCTCAGAGAGGTCATGTACATTTCCCACAGTTACACCTACAGGAAGAGGCTCAAGTCTCCATGAGTACACAGTATGGAGTTCGTTATCACTCCATTGCTCTGCCTCTCAGGGCGTGAGTATCTCTCACACCAAATGAGGGACTTTGTACCAACAAAGTAGTCACAGCTCCTATCTCAAGTGAGGGCATATGTACTTCTGGTTGTGATGAGTTTTTGATGAAATCTAATTAAAATAATGTGGGTGTTTTCGGGTCTCATTTTAGTTACCACTGCTCTGGAAATTAAACTCAGCTTCCTAGACATGAAGGGCCTAGCATAAGACTTTCTACACTGATTCTCAAATTAGTCTCAGAGAGGCCAACTTGGAATACAGTTGGCAGGATTGAGTGGCTCTTTGAGACCTGGTTAGCAATTGTGAAAATGCCTAGTTACTGCCTGAATGTTCTTCCATTTGTTTGCATCTGTACCCAGATGTAGGTTTGGTTTAGGGAACTTTAGGCATAGATCAAAACCATAACTCAGGCCATAAATCCTAGAATTCAGCAAATGTCAGTGATCAGCCCATATGTGCAGAGCTGCTACAGGGACAAGGGAGCAAGGAAAGTGTTGGGCTGAGTGGACATACTGGTGTGCCCTGAGTAAGCCACATCTTCCAGAATTCTCAGTCAGGCTTCTTTGCATTTTCCAGGAGCATATCCACCATGAGCTGTCATGGTACTTATGCCAAATCAGATTAGAAATACGGAGAGTGATTTGCTATCATTATACATTAGAACTTTATTATAGAAAACTCCTGATGGACAGAGAAAAGATAGCAGAAATCTTGCCAAGAACAGGTTTTCATTTTTAATCCAGGAAAAGGAAAGTGCTGCTTCTAAGGAGCTAAACCCCCCAAATCAAGAGAGGTCTTTAAAAGGTTTTTAAAAATACATATAAAATCCAATGTAAAATGTCATGAGTTTTAAGAGGGCAAATAAAAAAAATTCTCATCTAATGTTCCTAGTAAAGACATTTTATTACAATGTCAGAAGTTCAATTTCACTAGGGATTTCATCTCTGGAAAGAAAATCGCAGACCAATCAGAATTAGGCATGCTAGATACTACCTGTGATTCCATAGGTTTAATAAAAAAACAAAAGATGAACATGCAGAATGTCTACTATCTTATTCTTAAATGTATTCTTCCTCTGTTTCCAGAAATGTTTTATATAACTTTCATCTGACCAAGCTTTTTGGATATTTTTTTATTAGTTTCAGAGGTAGAATTTAGTGATTCATCAGTTGCTTATAACACTCAGTGGTTATCATATCAAGTGCCCTCCTTAAGGCCCACCACCCAGTTACCCCATCCCCCCACCCCCTCCCCTCCAGCAATCCTCTGGTTGGGTATTTTGAAGCCAAGGTAACACACTGGTGTTAGAGACAATTGTGGGATGTTGACTCTAATCACTTATTACTAAATAAATGGTTAAATCTGTGAAGTTTGGGAGTGATTTCTTTCTCTTTGTAAGTAATTTTTGGCAAAGATCACTATGATTAGGTTAAAAAATCTGCCTCCATTCCACAGAAAGCACTGGGTATAGAAAACCCTGAATTATGGAAAGTTTTTCTATGGTTTGAGCTTGACAACTACCACTCTTTCCACCTTCTATTGTTTCACCTCTTTCCTCCCTCTTTTTTT
>LNAC01000418.1:193625-235202 GCA_002007465.1 Ailurus styani
AGCCCGATGCGGGCCTCGATCCCAGGACCCTGGGATCATGACCTGAGCCGAAGGCAGCGGCTTTAACCCACTGAGCCACCCAGGCGCCCTCTTTCCTCCCTCTTATAGGAGAAGGGGCTTCAGAGTCCATCTCCCTAAAGCTCCCCATGGATGTTATTCCTGATTCGAAGCTTATATTACTGATCTGAGTAAGCAGCTAGAGGTCCTTGCCCCCCCCCCAAAGAAAAGGCCAGAGGCTGCCAACCTGTGGAGTAGAATGGGGCATGTGGACCTATCTTTTTTTTTTAATTGAAGAATAATTGACATATAACACTATTTAGTCTCAGGTGCCCAACATAATGATCCCATGTTGTAAAATGATCACCATTGTAAGTTTAGTTGACATCCATTATCATGCATATCTACAATTTTTTCTTTTTTCTCCGTGTGATGAAGACTTTGAAGATCTACTCTCTTAACAACTTTCAAATATGCAATATAGTACTAGTAACTATATCTACCATGCTCTATATTATATCCTTGTGACTTACACATTTTATAACTGGACACTTGTACCTTTTTGATCCACTTCACCCACTTCACTCCCTCCTTCCCCTTCTGGCAACCACCAGTCTATTCTCTGGATCTATGAGCTTGTTTTTGTTTGTTTGTTTGTTTTTACATCCCACATATAAATGAGATAATATGGGAAATGATTTCCTTTAGAACGAATTTGCAGCAGGTTCAACACTGCTCCATTAATATCCTTTTCCTCACTTGTATTTTTTGCTTACTGTGCTAGAAACCCATAACAAAATTTACCATCTGAACCATTTTATAACAGTATACCAGTGTTAACTATATACACATTGTTGGGCAACAGATCCCTAGAACTTTTTTTTATCTTGCAAAATGGAAACTATATCCACTGAAGAGCAACTAAGTACCCATTCCCCCCAACCCTAGCCCCTGGAAACCACCATTCTATCTGCAGTTTCTAAGAGAGTGACTACTTTACATACCTAGATCAAGTGGAATAATGCAGTATTTGTCTTTTTGTGATTGGTTCATTTCACTTAGCATAATGTCCTTAAGGTTTGCCCTGTTGTAACATATGCTAGGATTTCCTTCTTTTTAAGGCTGAATACTGTTCCATAGTATATATTATATATACCACATCTTCTTTATTCATTCATCTGTTAAAGGACATTTGGGTTACTTCCACCTTTCCACTATTGCAAATAATGCTGCAACAAACATGGTGTGCAAAAATCTCTTCAAGGACCTGTTTTAAATTCTTTTTTGATATGTATCCAGAAATGGGATCTCTGGATCATATGATAGATCTACTTTTAATTTTTAAATGAACTTCCATACTGTTTTCTATAGAAGCTGCACCAATTTATAATCCCACCAACAGTGTGTAAGTGTTCCAACTTTTCAACATCCTTGCCAACACTTGCTATTTTCACTTTTTTTAAATAGTAACTTTCCTAATGGGTGTGAGGTTGCTATTTTCATTTTTTTTTAAAATAGTAACTTTCCTAATGGGTGTGAGGTGATATCGCATTGTGGTTTAATTTTCATTTCCATGATGATTAATGATGGTGAGCTCTTTCCATGTGCTTGTAGTCCACCTGCATATTTTCTTTAGAGAAATGTCTATTTAAGTAATTTGTCCATTTTTAAATTAGATTTTATTGTTATTGTTGTTGAGTTGTAGGTGTTCTTTATATATTTTGGATATCAACCCCTCATCAGGAAGAGAGTTTGCAAATATTTTCTCCCTTTCTTTAGGTTTCGTTTTTACTTTGTTAATTGTTTCTTTTGTGATACCTCCCTCACTTGTATTTTGATATACCTTCTTGAGTAGATGGGAAATGGATGAACTAACAGGTAGAGAGCTGGGTATTGCCTATGAGATATATTGCTCATCTGTCAAGTGTATTCTGGCAGAAAGAAGATCGGGATCTACTGATTTTGAGTGGTAGGACATAATAATTGCCACCGTATTTCCACCCACAGACCTTCTATTTTCTTATTTTGCCACTGATTATAAGAATTATAAGATAATTTTCGCTCTTTCCTGATGGCATTCATTCACTCATTCATACCCTCAAGAGATATTTATTAAGTATCTTTTAATGTTATAGGCACTATTCAAGGTGCTCGAGGTTTAATAGTGGACTTTTGTCTGTTTTCAGACTGAAATTCTTGCCCTCATAGAACTTACGTTCTATCAGTTAGAGTGAACAAGTGATAATGAAAAGTGCTATAAAGAAAAACAAAGCAGCCTAGAGAGTACCCCTTTGGAGAGTTGCTATTTAGGTAGATAGCTTGACATGGCTTCTCCGGTAACCTAGCTTTTGCACTCGATCTTAGCCAAAAGGCCGAGAAGTGATATAACCTAGCTTTTGAACATAGAACAGAGTAAGAGGAGTTAGCTGAATGGCTGTAGTGGTTTTGTAGCATCTCACTAGAAATCTGTACTTCTATCATCTTTGTAGGAATAGGACTGACAATAAGGACCCAAATACTTGAGTCTTCTGGTTTGGGCTGAACAGAAATCCTCCTTCTGATAATACGTTCTTTCTTAATGTATGTTAGAATCATTGCTCTGAAGGTGACAGATGGCTGCTAATCTACAAAAACAGTCTTTGAGGGAGAAAAAGAGTAGTTCATGTATCTGCATTCACAAGCAAACAAATAACTGAGACTTAGCCCTCTCTTCTTCCCCACACTCCCTTGAAGTGATGTGTTGCCCTTTGTGACTAATTTACATTTTCAAAGGTTTTTATATTCTTTGCCTAAGAAAGGGGAGAACTACAATATTATTATCCAAGACTCTTACTGGAAGTAGCACTATGAAATGGTTTCCTCAAATTTTCTGTGGGTGTTTTTTTTTTAACTCCTGCTTACTCCCTGCTACATTGTCCACTGATTCTCTTGTCAATGTTGGGACTTGCTGGATTGATTAATGTGCTCCTTTGCCTTCTCCTGATGCTAGTTTCCTGATCCTGTAGTGACAATTTATTTCTGGATCCATTCTTGTCTGTGGCAAGTTGCAACTGACTACTTATTCCTTGATTTTCTGCTTCTAGGTCCTCTTAACTCTTTCTCAGCTCAAGGTCTCCTTATATCCCATTCTTTCATGGACTTACCTGATGATGTCATGGATTTTATGGGAAAATATAATTGTCTGCCTTATGCTGTAGGAAAGGAAAACTTTTCCCTTCCTCCCTTCATTAAATTGACATAAACCAGATCAACAGGAGAAAAACAAAATTGATTTTGTACTCTGGGAGGCTCAAGATATGAGGCTCAGAAGAATGACCAAAGCAACCACCTTTTATACTTTATAGACAAAGAAACAATAAGTCTGTGAAGAATTGAGATGATAAATAAGATTTGGGTTGCTGTAGTAAATTAGTGAAAAAGTAACAAGATTTGCTTACACAGCCTTCTTGGCTGTGTAGAATTATCTCTGGTGATAAGGATGTCTTCTACCCTCCTGGTATTAGGAGCATAAATTCACATGGGAAATTTATTTCCTGCTTTCAGGAGGACAAAAGAAGGTCAGAATATCTTTGTTGCATGGGCTGTTTCTCAAGTAACTTTAATTCCAAAATAATCAGTATGCCAAAGTGTTATGTTTCGAGGTGGCATATTCCAGTCTCCCTCAGTCCTGTTCTTGAAACTTCCCAGAGAAGTTTCATTATCTAGAAGTTGAGTTGGTCAATTGCTCCTTATTATTGAGCCAGTCTCTTGTTCCTGACAATAGTTCAATTCATTTAAATTTATTTAAGATGCAGTGATGCAGGTAGGCTCCCAAAGTTAGGCCTATATTGTACAAACAATCTGGTATTTAGTAAGAGGCATTTCTATGGAAACAAAAGAAAAACAATGGTTAAAGATTGGGGTAGACTATAATTCTAGTTTCTGAGTTCTGAAGGCAGCCAGTCAAGGAGATGTCTAGATGTCCAGCTAGAAGTAGTTTTAGATGGACTGGGGGCAGGAAGTAGAAATCTGACAGGTTTTCCTGGTTTATAGTGTGAATGTCTCAGGTGATCTTCCTGAGTGTCTACATAGCAGCAGGCATGAAGATTGTCCATATATGAGCTGTTGCGGTGATTTCTCTGGAGTTTATACCTAGTTATCCCACTTAAGATTGTGTGGCTTCTGGAAAGGGGCAGTTTTAATTCTCAGTGATTCCAAATCAGAAAAGTGGGAGAACATTGGAAAGATTAGTTGGGAGTTACAGCCAAACGTTGGAGAAACTAAAAGAACTCAGGATGCAGTTAGTTTATGGTAGAAAACAAAACCAAATCACTCCCCATTTCTAAATCAACAATAACCACAATAAGACTTATTTGTTCACAAGTTCAGCATAGGTTTAATAAACTTGGTCTGATTATTTACATAAGTGCAACATGAATAGTGATTGACCATGTAAGCTCTTTTAAATCTGCTTTGTGGGAACTTTTCATAAAGAATCTGAGATTGAACTCTCAAAGCCTCTTGAGGTTAGAAGCCAAATAAAGGACTCACCGTCACACTTCAATTACAATTCCTATAAATATGGGTCAATTCCTCTCTTCTTGAGACCCCTAAAATACCCTGAGGTTCCTGTGCCTGCCAGGAAACCTTCCTTACTCACTCGGGAAGCAAGGTAGCAGGCTGATTTTTCCAAGGGGCTTTACTGGATCCATAAAGTCAGCATTAGTTCCTTAAAGCTGTCTGGTCATATCTGAGTTTAGGTAAATCTCTCTAAAATATGACATTCCAGTCAAAGTCTTAGTTATATAACCAAGGTTTCCAGTTGTGCTTATTATGAGAACAGATTCTCACTAAATTTATGCAAATAACTATATTGCCATGAAAACAAGAATACCCACTAAGAGTTTTCAAATTCTGGAGGCATTTGGTAGGGAAAAAAGTAATTGTCTCAATTCTGCTTACAAAGGTATAATTTACCAAATTGTTGTAAATTATAGACAGCTGAAGAGAAAAGGAAAAAAGTTTTCCTTAAATCTGGAAAAATGAAACATTTTTAAATAGCAAACAAAAAGTCAAACAAAAAGTCATAAAAAGTATAATCCTCCTCCTCAGTTCATTTAGTCCCATGTAATTAATATTTGTTCTAATTAAATCTACTTTTCCCACTAGTTCTGGAAATTCTTACCCAGTTCAGTTTGATGATCTTAAAGTTATCAGAAACCTGTATTCTGGAGTACTTCTCAAAGTCCTTTCCATTAATCTCTCTGAAGATGAAGCAGTTTTATAGGAACATTTTTGCAAAAGCATTGAAATAAACAGTCTGTAAATGATATAAAAATTAAAAATGGCACAGTGAAAGATCCAATTAGAGTTCATTAGAATGTGATTGACAAGGAAATTTAGTTATTTCTGTGACACACATTTCAAGATAATAACTAGAATTGTAAATGATAACGTTATACCAGGAGATCCTATTTCTAGGAATTTCACACATTTCTGGAACATTTATGACATATACCTATACAAATGCCACATAAAGTAGGCTTAGTATTCCTTCTTACTTGACAATGTTTCCCGGGTATTTTAACATATCAAATATGCCTAATTAGCTTAATATGTCCCTTTTTATAAGGAGAGAGAAGAAATTTTTTGAGATGATCCAAGGATCCTCTGCAAAATTCCAAAGTTAGAACTTGATTTTAAGAAGTTTGTCAAAAATATCAAAAAGGTTTTAAAACACTTTATTAGACAGGATCAGAGGTCACCATGAAACGATACTTATTTATTTATTTAACCTAAGTGACAAAGACTTTGCAAGCAAATACAGAAAATTACATAATTGTAAAAGACCTTATCTCTTTTAATAAAAAAAGCCCTCAGTTTTCCTTAGTAATCAAAGACCTAGCAAAGAGAACACGAAGCACAGGAAACTGTTTTGATAAAACACAGAAACTTTGTTTTCTAGGTAGATTATTTAAAAGGTAAAGAAAAGTCTTACACAATCTCTTATCAGGAGCAGATCAACAGTCTAAGAAAACTTTGTCCTTTTAGCAGATGAAGAAAATTAAGTTCCAGTTTTACATGAGTGCACTATTGATATTAAAACTTATTTTTAAAACTCTTATGTAACAGTTCAATTTTAGCCCTCTTGATTACACAAGGTAGAATTCCCAATCTCTCTCTCTCTCTCTCTCTCTCTCTCTCTCTCTCTCTCTCTCTCCACACACACACACTAAATTTCTATGTCCATGGTTTGTCTTTTATCTTCTTTTCCATTTTTAAATAACCAGCTTTACTTTAGGACAAAATTTACTTTCTTTTCCCTTAAAAATATATCTCCATGGAGAGGATGGGAGTAGGGGTGATGGACATTCAGGAGGGCATGTGATGTAATGAACACTGGGTATTATATAAGACTGATGAGTCACCGAGGTCTACCTCTAAAACTAAGAATACACTACACGTTAATTGAATTTTTTAGTTTTTATTTTTTTAACTTGAGAGAGAGAGAGAGATAGTGCAAGTGAGAGAGCACAAGCAGGGGAGCAGCAGAGAGAGAGGGAGAAGTGGGTTCCCCACTGAGCAGGGAGCCAAGATGTGGGGCACAATCCCAGGACCCTGAGATCATGACTTGAGCTAAAGGCAGCCACTTAAAGAACTGAAGTACCCAGGCACCGCAAATTCATTAAATTTAAATTTTAAAAAACCCCATTTCCATACCACATACCTTTTCTTAGCCAAATCCTACTTTTCTTGTATACGAAATTGTTTCCCTTATTTCTAGTAGTTTCAATGAAATATATTAGGATTTTTATCCCTTAGAAAACTTAGTTTCTAGTGAAAACCTAGCAAACTAAGTAAGCAATTGTGAACTGTTATACCAACATTGTTTAGATGGGAGAACTTATTAATGTATTTCATAATTTCTGGAAACTTATGCTTTCTCATAGTATAGTTTTTTTTTTTTAATGCGGCAGCAGATGTGTTTACTGACAGATCCAAATCTTTGGTTTCTCTGTGATAAAAGCCAAAATTGGATAAACTTAGGTTCAATAATCAGTGTTTCTATATTTTATCTTATTTAAAAATGACCTAGCTATTTAATGAATTCCCATCATTTGCCTTAACTTAACAAAACTCTAAGGGTTTATATTACCCAAGAGATTTGGGAAACTAAGTAAACATATCATAGAGCAATCACTGCTAAAAAGTTCACCTAAAAACTCTATCCTATTTCCATCTATTCTATTCATTTGTTCTTAACAGTTATACTTACATCCCACGTGAAAATTTAATGAAACATTAAAGCAGTTAGTTATTATTTTGTTATTCCTGCTGACAAATTTTATAAGAAATATGACCTTATTTGACTCAATACTGATAACTCTAAGGGCATGCCTGTATTAATTAAAACCAACAAACTTAAACTAGATTTCATTTACTAAAAATTATTCTAGTTCACATAAACTTGAAAAACATTTGGGTTAGTTTCTATTACATCTGAGATTTAGAAATACTTGATTCTATAAGCACTGATTTGTCTTTAAGCTAATTGAATGGAACTCTTTACAAATTAATTTTGGTAATACCATCTGAAGGTAGAAAAATATCATATATAGTATGACATATCTGATATGAATGATATATGCCAACAGACCCTATAACTTCTATTCTAAAACTTTAGCCATGAATTGGGTACAATACAAAACTTACTAGGTTGTAAATTATTGTGTCTCTGGCAGATGGAAAAAGGTAAAATTACCAGCTCATGTAGTTAAAGCTTTTTACTAGTCTTTTTGGCAAAGACTTTTAAGATTTATATTTGTCCTTAACAGATAACCTTATGGAGGCTTTGGACTAGATTTGGGCAAGGGAGCCTTTATAGCAATTTGTGTTTTAAAAAAGCCTCCTTCTCCCCCCCTCCCCACTTCAGTTTCAGGTGACTGTGGGCAGTGTTTTAGTTACCCCCTGGGGTGTTTACACTTCAAAGACATGGTGAGATTTTCATCTTCAAGGGACTGAGAAAGAATCAATTTTTCTTCAGAGTTTTGGGTATATTTACCTCTTATCAAAGTTTAACATAATTACTATTTAAATTTTACCTTCTGTTTGGTAAGTGCAGAATGATTGCACTTCTAACATCCTGATTTTCACAATATCTGTAAATGTGTGGAGGCAAATAAGAAAGGAGCTGAGTGGACCTTGGGTTGCTCTGACAGTTGTGCTTGTGTTTCTCTAAAGATTCAAGTTGCAAATCAAGAGTTGTTGATTTGAAGCTCCACCCCCCCCACCGCCTTTGCATTCCTGTAAGGTGTCTTCAGAGAATTGGGTAGCTGTTTCCATTATAACGCTTAGTGCCTTAAGAGTCTGCCCAGCCACATTATTTTGAATTTGCCTTTTCTGTCGGAGAAAATGTGCTACTAGGGTAGAAATTAAAAGATTTCTGTGTTCTGGGGCTTTGGGGTTTAGTACAGTCTGTGAAAAGTCTGTAGAAAGCATTCATTAAAGGCCTTCAGATGCTCTCCCCTTCTTTTTGAGCGCATGATTCAACCTTAGACTAACTTGAGGGAGGAGAGCCTCTCCTGTGATTTCTATCAGCCCCAGAACTTGGGCTTCCAGGGGATTAATTTCTTGATTATTTGCAGGAGGGCCTGGGGGGGGAAATTCTGGTCATCTGTGTCCTTTGTGAGAGGGGTTTTTTCTCTAGGAAGCTATCTGGCTTCTCTGTTACCTGTCGGCAGCCAACTCAAGTCTCTGTAAGTTGGTTTGTGAATGGCCACTCATCTTTTTAATTTCTCTTGAAATTTGGTAGGATCTTCTGACTGTGGAGGTCAAAGGGTTTTATGATTTAAAAGATCGGTTGCTGTCCAGGGACCATGAATTCTTTGTGGTGGGGAGTCCAGGATACGTCTGTAAAGGACATTGCTTTGAATGACCCCTAGTTGACAGAGCCAAGTGAGCCTTACTGTCGGTCCTAGGTGCGTCTGCTAAATTTGATTCCTGGCTTTTCAGCATTGACACGAGTCACTTGTATACCCTCGGCCTGGAGATGAGGCTGGAGTAAATCTTGTAGGAGTAAATTGAAGTAAAACTCTGCAAATCTCAGGACACCTGGGTGGCTCAGTGGGTTAAGCCTCTGCCTTCGGCTCAGGTCATGATCCCAGGGTCCTGGGATCGAGTCCAGCATTGGGCTCCTTGCTCAGCAGGGAGCCTGCTTCTCCCTCTCCCTCTGGCAGCCACTCTGACTGCTTGTGCTCTCTCTCTCTCTGGCAAATAAGTAAATAAAATAAAAAAACAAACAAACGAAAAAACTCTGCAAATCTCTGCAGCTGGGTGTTTAAGGGATTTTCTGGGGGGAAGGTGGAGGAGTTGGGGAGCTATGGGAATTTACTGAGGAGATGGGGCTGGATTTGAAGCAGGGGAATTTATGTTCAATGTGGGCTTGTTACTGTTCGAAGTTTATTTTCTATTCTTTTATATTATTAAGAGAGTACCTAAGGCCAAAGAACCCAGGAGGAAAGAAAGAAAGACTTTTTCTCCTTTACAGTTTGGTGCCCAATGCGGGCCTCTCCACTGGCTGGATATTGCTCACTTGGGAGTTGCTGCATCCGAGAGATCCTCGGACCTCTAACAAGTGCTGGCAGAAGATGAAAATTCTTGCCACATCAGCCTCTCAGATCTTTACCTGCGGCATCTGTTGGAAGCAAGAGTGGCGAGACTACTTTCTCCTTTTTGTAAATTTAGATTAGTGAGAGAAAGTGTTCATGTGAACTACTTCCTTGGGTAGAGCAACTCTGGTAAAGATGGGTTATGAGTACTCTTCTTTCTTACTGACCCCTTTCCTCCCAGAGATGGCCATGGTGTTCCTTTGTCTCTGTCCTTTGTGTCACTTGCCATAAGGAGGAAAACTGTAGGGTAGGACAGGAAGCGTAGGCTCTATAAGCCCGCCATTCAAGCTGGCCTCACAGACTAGTGAGCTCAGGGTTCTTCGGTGGGTCCAATAATTACGTCCACACAAGACAGATTAACAGGAGAAAAACAAGCTGAATTTTGTACTTACGGGAGCCCATAAAAGGATAGGACTCCAAGAAGTGACTGAATCAGCCAGATTTTCTAATTTTAGAAAAGAGTCAGTTTGTGAAGAATTGACAAGTCAAAGAAGTTTGGGCCTGGGGTAATAAATTAGTGAGGAACTAAGAAGGCTTATTCACCTAGCCTCCTATGCACTGAATTCCCTATCTCTGGCGATAAGGATAAGACGGTGTCCTTATCACCAGATAAGTGTAGGGTATAGGGAGGTTCGGGGGAATACCTTCTGGAGGGAGATTTATTTCCGGGTTTCAGGAGAGCAAAGAAGAATCAGAGTGTTCTTCCTGCAATGGCTGTTTCTCAAGTACTTTTTAATCCAAAATCATGTGCCAAAGTGTTGTATTTTGGGGTAGTATATTCTGCTCTCCCTCAGGAATTTCTTCAGAAACTAGCTAGCTGCTATAGACCTATAAATCACGAATCTCTATTTTCTTTTTCTCTGTGTATCCCACTGCAATAATAGGTCCCCTATGCATACTTCCTCCTGTGTCAAGAAACACTTCCTCCTATTGGTCATAAAACCACCTTGTTTAAGTTATAAGGAGTGTTCCTTAGATCTCGTGTTAATGTGTGTCTAATGACGCCAGGCTCACAGTTTTTATCCTTGTTTATATTAACTTTATACTGCCACCACTCAAATCCTTCTCTGTTGCCACAGACACCACTGATGTCTTAGGTCATATGGGGTCAAAAGGGGACATGTTTTTTGGTATGCCCCACCTAATTTAGCCTCCAAATCCCCAGGCGTGTTTTCAAAGATCTCCACAATAGAATCCCCATCTATTCTCTAAGCTCATGTTCTGTTACTCGCTTGCAGGTATACCTTCTTTCCCCAGCCAAACAGGATTATTTGCTGTTCTTCAGTCATGCCCCATTTATTTCTGAACCACAAGCCTTGGTCATTCCCTCTTCCTGGAGCGCCTAACACCCATTACATTTTGATTGTTGGAAAACTACTGATCTTCACAGCTTTGTTCAAAGCTCCAGAGGAGATGCGGATTGGAATCCCTTGCCAATGTTTTCCCTTATTCTTTACCAGAAAGCCGGTGCTCCAACCCACATGGTCCGCTCATCTTCTCACAACCACCCAATTCAAGTATCTGCTGCTATGACTTTGTTCATGATGGTTCCTGTACTGGAATTTTGTGGAGGGGACTAAAGAGAGCCCACGAACTGTTACAAATCAGAGAAAAGAGAGGTGTTTGGGCCTTCAGAAGAAACTTGTAGTCGAGAGGGTTAGGAAAGTATTCCAAACAAACTTGAACTATGGGTAAAATTTTAATAGGCAGGTATGAGTAGATTCCTTTGCAAGAGGGAACTCCATGGAGCCTAGCACGGTGCCTTGTAGAGTAGGTACTTAATAAGTACTTGTTGAATGAATGAATGAAAGAATACATGAAGAGTGACAGAGTCAGTATGGGTCTATATCTCCGTCAGTGCAATTGAGTTAATCACATTGGTTCTCTTTCTCTTAGGAGAGATTTGGAACAACGTAAGAGTACTAGGTACCTAAAGGGTGAAAAGTCCCCGAAAATAGAGGTATGTGAGTGGAAGGCAAAAGTTTCCCACCTCACAATTTTTCTAATACCTGGTCCTGGTGAGATAATGACCTGAGCATCTGTGATGGCGGTTCAAGCCTTAGCAGCACAATTTTAGACTTACAGGCCTCTCACCATCTTTACCACCTAAGGAAGGCCTCACTATAGGAGGGCCCCACCCATCTGCACCTAGTCCTGGGAATCACTTTGAAACTTCAAATATAAGCTCAGGTTGGAATGGGACTCCCAGTTTAGAGCTGAGGTTAAGTTTATGGCAAGAACTCTGGACACAGCCATCATCAAGAAACCATGAAGTTCTCTTGGGACGCCTTAATGAAACAGTCCCAAAATGGACAAGTAGTAAAATAAAACTACAGTGAGATATCACTTCACACCTGTTAGAATGGCTTTCCTCAAGAAGATAAGAGCCAACAAGCATTGAGGAAGATGTGGAGATAAAAGAAACCTTGTACATGGTTGGTGGGAATGGGAATTGAAGCTGCTACGGAAAACAATATGGGGGTTCCTCAAAAAATTACAAATAGAACTGCCCAATGATCCAGCAACCCTACTCCTGGGTATATATTTGAAGGAAATTAAAATATATCTGTCCCCTCCTCATGTTCATTGCATCATTATTTACAACAGAGAAGACATGGAAACAAGGTAAGTGTTCATCATTGGATAAGTGGATAAGAAGTAAGTGGATAAGAAATAAGTGGATAAGAAAATGTGATACAAGAAATAAGTGGATAAGAAAATGTGATACACACACACACACACACACAGTGGAATATAATTCAGCTATAAAAAGAGGAAAATCCTGCCATTTGTGACAACATGGATGGACCTCGAAGGTGTTCTACTAAGTGAAATAAGTCAGACAGAGAAAGACAAATACTGTATGTTCTCACTTACAATGTGGACTCTAAACAAGCTGAACTCATAGAAATAGAAAAAAAAAAAGAAATAGAAAGTAGAATGATGTTTGCCAGAGGCAGGGTGGGGGTGAGGAAATAGAGAGATGTTATAAGATGAGTAAGTCCTTTGGATCTAATGTGCAGCATGGTGACCATAGTTAACCGTAATGCATCATATACTTCAAGGTTGTTAAGGGAGTAGATCTTAAATGTTATCTCCAACAAAAATGGTAATTATGTATGTAAGGAGATGGAGGTGTTAACTAACCTTACTGTGGTAATCCTTTCTCAGGAACTATGTGTATCAGATCATCCCATTGTACCCCTTAAATTACTTTTGTGATATGTTTCTAGTATCTCAGTAAAGCTGGAAACTTTATTTTAATTTTTTAATTTAAGAAAAGGGAAATGTAATTGGCCAATAAACATGAAAATATGCTCCACCATACTGCTAATCAAAAAACAAAAACAAAAACAAAAACCATGTAGGGGTGCCCTGGTGGCTCAGTCGATGAAGCATCTGCCTTCGGCTCAGGTCATGATCTCAGGGTTTTGGGATCGAGGCCCACATTGGGCTCCCTGCTTGGCAAGGAGCCTGCTTCCTCCTCTCTCTCTGCTCGCCTCTCAGCCTACTTGTGATCTCTCTCTCTGTCAAATAAATAAATAAATCTTAAAAAAAAAGAAGTTTAAGTGGGCATAGCCTATTTGGAGAGTCATTAAGGAGCAACACCTAATGAAACTCAGATTGCTTACAACTGACTGCCAGCTAGTATAGGTATTGTACTGTATCAAGGTATACACCCAAGATAGGCTCTTATCCATGCGTTCAAGGAAACAAGTACAATAATGTTCATTGTGTCGTTCATTGGACACATGTTTATTGCATGCCTGCTATACACCTGAAACTGTTCTGTGTGCTGGGGTTCTATCACTGAACAAAGCAGACATGAATCCCTGTTCTAAAGACGCTTACATTCCAGTGAAGGGAAGCACTGCATTCCGTATAGGAAAATCAGAGTTGCCTAAATGACCGTCAGTAGAAAATGAAATATAAGTAAAACATAAGATTTTTCCCCAGCAATAAAATACCATAAAATAGTTGATACATGATAGAGCTAGATGTTTCTCATTGCTTTGTGTGAGAAAAGTAGTTAGCAGAATATGTGGTGTATACCATTTTTGTAAATGTTTGAAATAAGACCATGTTAGATACTGTTTGTAAATACACATAGAATATGTAATACATATTTACATATGTAAATACATATCAATGGGTTACAATCAAAAAGCAAAGGAAGGATGCCCATTAAACTCCTGTCGTTTGTGACCCCTAGAGAGTGTGTATATGTGGATGGAGGGAGTGAAACAGAATTTGGGATGGGGACAAAGAGCACTTTGATTTCACCTGCAATCTTGACTTATTTTGTTTAGGAAACATAAGGCCAAAATGACAAAATATTAGAATTTCCTATTGTAGGTAGTAGGTTTCCTGTTTTTTGTTGAATTTTTTCCCCTGCGCTTATCTATTCTATTAAATTTTCAGGAAAAAAGGAAAAGGTAAACAACTAAAATAAGTCACTGGATGATAAAGGCCAGATGAATGATAAGTAATTTTCTCCATCCCTCCCTCCCTTTCCCCTTCTTTCCTTCTTTCCTTCCTTCCTTCCTTCCTTCCTTCCTTCCTTCCTTCCTTCCTTCCTCTCAGTAACCCCAACACAGCAAAGCAGACCCATTTTTTTTCATGGTGACTTTGACACCTGTCCATATTTCGGGTCAATTGTTCAGAGTAACTACAATGTGAGTGCCTATCGTCACAAATAAAATTAGACTCAGACCTATCAGTTCATAGCTACAGATGGGAATTATATCATCACTTTTGCTTATCTCAGCTTTTCATCCCCAATAAGGCACATGCAGTCATGATTAGAGACAATGCTGAGTTTATAGCAAGGAATCAGGTTGAGAGGCTTTATATTATGAACTTACAGGCAATAGGAAATTGTCACGAAGACATGTATGTGTACTGTTGATTATTTAGTAGTGCCTACAATGTTACTTTCATTTTAATTTGGATGTGTAGAGGTTATACACTTTTACACATGAAATTGCACAAAAGTGTGTTACTTCATTGCTAATTCACCACAGAATGAGGGAGAGACAGGGAGAAGGGGATAGGTGAAAGTTTTTCAATGAATCAAGCACCAAGCGTTTCAGTTTTCACTTAATGAACACCAGATACAGACAGTGTGTCCATCTTACAGGCTCGTGGAACCTAGTTTAGGGTTTACAGACTGCGAGTTGCAGAGAATTGGGTTTTGCTCCTTATCATTGCAATGTGCCAGGGGTGAGGGAAATATTTCAGATTATAACTACTGCTGGTGGTGATGAAAGTCTGTAAATACTTTGGGAGAAAGCCTTTCAAATGATAAAAGGAAAACATATCTCTATCCTCACTTACATGATCAACAGAGGTCCATTTAACCAAAAAACAAACTGGTATTGTAGGTGGTGTGTGTGTGTGTGTGTGTGTGTGTGTGTGTGTGTGTGTGTGTGTGTGCTTTTAAAGTCCCACAACTCATTAAAGCTACATAGCCAACCAATAAATCTCTTTCAGTATAAGCCCAAAAGCATATAAGAAACATGTGGGTTGGGTCCATAATTCGGGGGGAATGCTTCTACAAGCCGCACGTGAAAAATGTGTTTCCGCACCTTGAGACCACACCTTGGCCTTCTGAACTCACGGTTGTTAAATGAAGACCCTAGGACTCAGCTTCGACACCCCGTGGCTCAGACACTCAGATACTGACCAGTTCCAAAGCGGAGTCTAGTAGGAGGAGACAGAAGCAACAGAGGAATTGAGACTAAGCAGTGGCTAATGCACTGTGAGAGTCACAGAGTTTTACACAAGCCAATGCAGGCCATGACAAACGGGCCACCTAGCTCTGTCAGTGCTTGCACATTTGCTAATAATGGGGCGACTTCAACTTGATACTGGTCGGTCACGTTGGTACGCATCTGCGCATGCAGTCGGTTCTTCAAATGCGAAGATGTTACACGGCTCTGTGTTTGAATTGGCCTGAGAGGTGGTAGTCATTTGAAAGAGAACTCCATTTCTGCCCTGGAGAGATCTCCTCTGTAGAAGGGCATTTAGTTTGTCTGGAGACGTTGGGAGCAACTGAGATCGAGTTATCTTACCTCTAAAATGCGGACCAAGCCTATTAGGCTGCTTTGTGTCTCTGGAAGTCCACAGAGGTCTCCCTATTACAGCGTCAGGTCGATTTGTTTCCGTTCTGTTCTGACCCATGTAATCAGCCAAGGCGATGAAAAATTTCTTCAAGAATTTGACAAATCTGGTGCGGGTGGCTGGGGGATAAGAAAGTCTTACTCCAAATAACCTATAAGCATTAGAAAGCTACAGATATCTTTTAAGCTATGGCCTCTAACCCTGACTGTGAGAAAGGAACAATCTTATTTATTAACAGCCCTCCCGACTGCACTGAAAAGCATTGCCACCATCACTTAAGGCCTGTCATGATGAGCTATAGAAATCAAAAGTAACAGAAAGGTCCTCGCCCTCTTAGAAACAATAAGCCAGACACAACACTGGTATATGTGGATAGCGTAGCCATGTATGGATAGACACAAAAACTTTAATATTTACCCACATTCAATAAACTAGGTAGGCAGTATGAAGATAAAACAGTTCAAGTATAGAAAACACTTTACTTCTTCTGTTACCATGGCCAAATCTCATGATCACCAGGAATATAATTCAATTGGTGATGGACTCCCATAGCTCACCCTGCTCCATTCTCAATTAGGAGGGGGTAGCTTTCTGAGGTGGGCATAGGAGCACTGACAGATGAGTGAAGGCATTGAAATGGAGGGGACAACTTTCACTAGGAGATGCCAGACTTTGCCTGGGAGCCAGATGAATGTTACTGGTGCAACTGGACTCCTGAAAATGGAGGCCTGCTAGCTGTCTCAAATCACCTAATCATCACACTTAACCTTGCAATAAAGTAATCCTACAATTTATGAGGTTGAATGTTGGATCTTATTTGTTGGTTTATGGCAGAGGTTTTACGATAGTATCACTGTCTTTAATGACAAGTGCTGCTAATATCACTACTACGCCATTGGCAAGAGCTTTCGTATATTGAGTGCTTTACTGTGCTTTATGTAAACGTCTCTATCCCTACAGCCACCTTGCAAAACAGGCACAGTTATAATCTCCATCCAACTGGTACAGAGGCTCAGAGAGGTTAGGTAATTTTCTCAGAATCATCCAGTGGTAGAGCTGGGATTGGGCCGGAGTTTTTGACATCAAAATCCTAATGCTTAACAACAACTTAACCACAGAGTATGCTACCTTTTCTTGTCCACTTTCTTGTCTTCGAGTCCGTAAGAAATCTAATTAAAACCACAAATGTAGCTAGGGTGGACCGTGCCTTCTTGTTCTGTTTGGACTCTGTCCTCTCTGAACCAAAGAGAGTTCAGATGCTAACCAATAAGACTACATTGCTTATTAGAAAAAGAAAAGGAAATGCATTGCTGCATTTCCCGATGGGAAAGGGAGAGGACTGTCTACACTGAGGACCTGTTTACTTTTTTAATTAACAAAGTATGATGAGACACTTTCTGATGTGTTTCAAGACCCAGAATGGAAATTTACACCATTACATTCTTGTAATGAAAATGTGTTCTCTATTTAACAGCTTCAAAATGAAACACATTATTAATGCAATATGGACAAGAAGTATGGCCAAGCACTCAACTGAGAGGGAAAAAACCAAAATGAAAACAATGACCCAGATGACCAAATTAGACTAAAATTAGTTAAAGCATAAACTGGCAAAACCAAGAAAAACTTCTAACCTCCTTCCCTCATCAAATTAAATACACATATGTAGCTTGTTAAAGATTGGTTTCTGAATTTTAAGAAAAGTATCATTTGCTTGTGTACTGGTGATCAACACTGGATTCTTGCTCATGTTATAACTAAGAGGTCCACTATTCTACAGATACACCTACTCTACAGGTATTTCCATTTTGTACCCAAAACCTATCATCTGTTTTGTATAAAATGAAAAATCAAACGCTCCTCCCTGGATCGCTTTCCCAGAGTGAGAATCAGAAAGAGGTTGTTGTGTTTTGCTGGACTTCAAAGTCCGAGGACTGACTTCATCATCTACCTCAGTTACGGCCACTAATCCCTGCACGATTCTGCTCTCGAGTGGATGCATTATGTATGCACGTATTTACTCCATTTCCCCCTCCATTTTCCACTTCTGTTACCTTCCCTGACCACAGGCAGCCCTTCTAATGTATTGGAGAAGTATCGCTTTATTTGTTTTTGTAAAATGCCAAATCTCACTTTCTGTGCATGTATTTTTCAATTTATATAAATGGTCGTGTTCTATCGGCCTCATTCGGGTTCTGATTTCTCACTTCACGTGAGTTGCAAATACACATATATTCGTGGTGTGTGTGTGTGTGTGTGTGTGTGTGTGTGTGTGTGTGTGTAGCTACCCAAAGCCTAAAAATCGCCAAGTAAGACTTTTCTTCTGCATACTTTTCCAAATTAATTTTTCCTGTTCTTTTGCGGAGTGGACACATCAACTGTGAATTATGGAAAGGGAAGTGCGGCCAGACCGAAACATGGCCTTTATTTTGAAAAACGTTTATTTTGAAATAAAATAAAAACTTTTATTTTGAAAAACTTTTATTTTGAAAACATGAAAGGTGCCACCTTCCATGGAGGTACGTGCATCTTCTTGAAATAGACCTTCTTTATTTCTTCAAAATAGGGTCTGTGTGGACTGACCGATATTCACACTTTGGGATCTCCCTGCTTGTCCCCTAGTCTTAATAAACTTCGGGGCGAAGTCTAGGTCACTTGTAATTGTGGGGTCTGTGTTGTCCATGTACGCATGGCTGTCTGATTGCCCAAACTTTTCCCAGCCTGTAGAAAGGAGCGGCACAGAATCAGTCACTAACGGGTAATTCACAAATGAAGTATCCTTGGCGAGGCCCAACTGATGAAGATCAATATATACTTTGGATGTGCTGGGAAATCCGATTTCTAGCCCTACCTCAACTACAAGCTCACTGGGGGACTTCGGGCAAGTCCTCTCTGGGCCTCCATCTCTACAATGAGGAGAGCTGGACCAGGTAAACTCCGGGGTCCCTGGCTGGGCTGTCATTTCAGGTTAATATGATTTGCAGCTGTGGCTCAATGAATCCTCTATTTCTCCTCCTCCCTCTCTGTCCCCCAGTTATACCAGGAAAAACTGGTAAAAACAATAGATGTGGCTCCCTTTTCTTTTTTTCCAGGAGAGTTGGGCGATGAGAAACCCAGGAGCAGGAACAGGTAACAATAGGTACTTTGAGAAGCAGCCCCAGACACCTAGAGACAGCCGTGACCCGAGCGAGGGAAGACTCGCCTTAGAGAAAAGCTCTTGTGGATTGTTCCCCAAAACTAAGAAACAAAAGTGTGTACTGTTCGGCATAATAAAAATGGTCCCTGGAACAGAAACTTGAATCCACTAGGCAGGGCTAATGATTTTTCAAAATATTATGTTTGAACAGCTCTTTCTGTGGAAAAACCTTGAAAATACTATCTCCGTGTCTCTGCCTAAGGCGAACATATTCCGTTGAATGAATGTGCCTGACGTCTGTTGCACACATATCCAGAAAATGCTCAAATGGCCCAAGTCAGATGCAAAGTGACATATTTCAAGACTGTTATTCAATGTGGAGCTGGATTTTCTCCATGGATATTGCAACATCCTCAGCCTCATTCTCAAAAGCCTGTTGGGACCGAAGGGGGTTGGGAGATCATTGATCCAAGTCTGACACTGGCTTTGAGTCAGGAAATGAACTTGAAATGCGTCATCATCTGGGCTGGAGAAGGCCTGCTGCACAGCAGAATTTAGCATTGCCCCAGTACAACCTTAGCAGGACCCTTTCCAAGAACATAAACTTTGCCTTTTCCGATGACATCTCCAGACCCCTGCAGCCCTCCAGCTCTTCGCTAAGCTCCCACCCCACTGCCCAGTGTTCTGAATCCTGTGAACCTCTTATGTACTGTACAGTCTCCCGCACAGTGTCTCGTTGCTATCTGGTGCCAAGCCATGGGCTGTTGGAAGGTAGGTCTCAGACCAGGTCAAGTTCTGGCTGTGGCAATGGCCACGCACATGTCCTTGGGAAAGATACAGCCCAAGATCCTGATGTGGTGGGAGAAATCCCCGTGGACCAAAGAGGTTCAACAATACACTTGTGCTTATATGCTTATACAGGACCTGCTTGTGTGTGTGTGCGAGTCTTTTCTTGGCGGTGTTCAACTACAAGTTGCCAAGAAACAGTTAACAAAAGGCACCCTGGTATAATGTGATGTTAAGAGCAGCGTCTGAAATAAGACAGATCAGGGCTTGAATCCCGGGTAGGATATTGTAAGGTATGTGACCTTCGGCAAATAAATGAAGCTCTTTGTTCTGTAATGTGTTTGGTCTAAGAGCAATACGGCCACCGCAGTTTTCTTTTTTACAGCGTGTTAGCATGGACTCTTTTTTCTATCCTTTTAACCTGTTTTGTGTTTTTATACAGAAGGTGCATTTCTTGTAAGCGGCATATAGTTGGATCTTGCTTTTTTAATCCAGTCTGACGATGTCTGCCTTTAAATCGGAGTGTTAGATGATTTAGAGTTAAAGTGCTTATTGATAGGCTCGGATTTGAGTCTGTCAATCTTCTTTGTTCTCTATTTGTTCCGTCTGTTCTTTGTTCCCTTTTTCCTCGTTTTCTGCCTTTCTCTTTTGATTGAGTACTTTATTATGGTTCATTTCTATCTCTTTTTTGGGGGGGAGTTATTAACTCTTTGTTTTGTTATTTTAATGGCTGTTTTAGATTTCTGGCTTATATCATTGATTTACCATGGTCTGCCTTCTAGAATGTTATACTATTTTACATATATTCATGAAAATCTTACAACAGTCTCCCTCCATTTGTCCTCTTCTGGCCTTTTTGTTATTGGTGTTGTGCATTTTACTTTCAGGGATTTTACTTTTAAACCCTTCAACACATTGTTGTTAGTTTCGCTTAAACAGTCAATTATCTTGAACAGATCTTCTTTCTTCCCAGGTCGCTACCATTTCTGATCCCTTCATTCTTTTGCATAGATTCAAATTTCCATCTGGTATGCTTTCCCTTCCGCCTGAAGGAGGCCCCTTAACACTTCTCGGAGTGAGGGGCTCCTAGCGATGAATCACTGCAGCTTTTGAATGTCTGAGAGTGTCTTCATTTGTCTCCCTTTTTCAAAGATATTTTTGCCAGGTGTAGGATTCCAGGTGAACAGATTTTTTTTCTTTCAATACTTTGATGATATTGTCACACAATTCCTTTTTTCTTTTGTTTCCCAGGAGGAATCCGCTGTCATCTTTACCACTGTTACTCTGTGTATAACAGTTTTTTTCCTCTGGCTGCTTTTAAGATGTTTCTTTCCTTCGTGGCTCTTAAGCGATTTGGTCATAATGTGCCTTGATGTCATCTTTCTTCATGTTTCTTGTGCTCAGAGTTCAGTGAATTTTTTGTACCCATGAATTTGTACTTTTCATCAATTCGGCATGTTTTCAGCCAATTTTTCTTTCTTGAAGTATCAGGTTTTCCGCCACTCATGCCTCTACCCTCTTTTTGTGATTCCAAACATGTATATTAGGCCAATTAAACTGTCCCATAGCTCTGTTTCTTTATTTTTTTTCTTGTTTTTATTCTCTGTGTTTCCCTTTGGATAGTTTTTATTGCTATGCCTTTAATTCACTCATCTTTCTTTTGCAACGTACCATCTTGCTAATCCTATCCAGTGCACTTTTCATTTCACATATTTGAGTTTTTAATCTCTCGACATTTCACATGAATCTTTGAAAACTGTCATCTGTGTCTCTACTTAACTTTTTGAGCATATCCACTTCAGTTATAAAAATGTTTTAATGTCCTTCTCTGCTAATTCTAACATTTGTGTCACTTCTGGGTAGGTTTAGCTGGATTCTTTGCCTCATTACAGCTCATGTTTCCTGCCTCTTGGCATGCTTGTTAATCTTTGATTCGATGCCAGACATTGTGATTTCACCTTGATGGCTGCTAGATAGTTCGTGTTTCTATAAATATTCCTGAGCCTTGTTCTATGATGCAGTTAACTCACTTGGAAATATTTTTATCCTTTCGGGTCTTGCTTAATGATTTGTTAGGTGGCTCTGGATCAGTATTCAGTCTAAGGCTACTTCTTTCCCACTACTGAGGAATGACCCCTCTGTGTACTCTGCCCAGTGCTCATGAATTATGAGTTTTTCCAGTTTGGATGGTTGGGATAGATAGGCAGTATTTCCAGCCCTGTGTGAGCAGCAAACAGTTTCTTCTAATTTTTTTCAGATGGCTCTTTCCTAGCCTTGGTGATTTTCCTCGCACACATATATCAATAACTATTCTGCCGTATATGAGAGGGAATGCTCTGTAGATCTCCAGGCTTCTCTGTGCAGCTCTGTCCTTTCTGATCATCTGGCCAATGACCTTTGGTTGTGTTACTCTCCCCAGACTTAGAGCTGCATCTGTTTAAACCAAGGGAGTCCACTGTCTTTGCCTCAGTTCCCTCTCTATGCCGTAGCTCGAGACATATCTTAAGATGCGAAGTTGGAACAATCATAGGGCTTCCCTTATTTGTTTCCCATGTCTGTTACCACTGTCCTTCCTTGACTAATATCCAGTGTCCTGGAAACCGTGTCTTCAGGTATTTTGTCTGTTTTTGTTTTCGTGGTTGTTTTAAGTGGGAAGGTCAATCCCATGCTTGTTATGCTACCTTGGCTGGAAACTGAAGTCCCATGTGAATTTCTCTGAACATCAGATTCTCCTCTGTAAAATGGAAAGAATAATGGTTCCTGTGGCACTGAGTATTTGTGAAGATTAAGTGAGAAAATACATGTGAAACTTTCTCATAGTAGCTGCATATTATCTCCCCTTCTCCTTTCTCACATGCTAGCTTACTTTTCTCCATGATTAGTATCAGGGGATTGGTCCTTTTCATGGCTCTTAAGGCCTGTAGGGGCTGTTTGAGCCAGGTCTGTAAAGAGTGTAAACTGTCAGTTCCTTTGAATGTATTCCAAAAACTTGTTTGGAGAAAGAAAAAGAAGAGAACTGCACCTGATCTGTCTTAAGAAATAGATTGAAAATGAGTATTTTCATATTTCTCCCAGCGCTGGTGGTAAGTAAAAACAACTGAACTCTTTCCCGACTTCCAAGTAATTTGTTGCTAGATATTTCTCCTCAAGAGCTTCAGGGAAGAGAGAGAGTGAGACAGAGAAACACACAGAGAGAGACAGAGACAGAGAGGCAGAGAGAGAGAGAGAGAGAGAGAGAGAGAGAGAGAGAGAGAGAGAGAGAAGACAATATTCATCATTCTAGCACAGACAGGCCTTTAAAGGATTATATGTTATTTCAAATTTGGTATTCATTGTGCTTCAGGACAGCTAGTACTTACTTTCATAGCTTAGTTAAGTCTATGGATAATTTATATAGTTCTCTACGCCTTCTCTAGGAAGCAACATACTTTCGAGGGAGGAAGTCCCACACCCTCTTAGAAAACTGGATAGAAAGATTGAAAGAGTCTCACATGGAAAAGGAGGGCAGACGCCCAAAGATGGCACAGGCCAAGGAGTGAGTCACAGCAAGCAAGCAGCGTCCAAATATACTACAGAGCATAACCTGACCTTTAAAGAAGGAAAAATTACTCCAAAGATTGAGTACAATTTATAATTTGTATCTTCCCCATGCAGGATTTAGAGTGCTGCCTTGATTGCCCCTGATGAACAGCAGTCCATTCATGCAATTATTTATTCAATTAGCAAATATTTATCCAGCATTTAATATGTGCATAGATAGCACAGTGCCACAGGCAGTAATGAATAAAATATGGTGTCTCTCCTTCTGCAACTTCTATTGTCAAACTGCTGCCAAAGTTAAAGTGATCCTAACTCCTGTCCTTAACTTTAATAGAACCACTACTAATCCACTCTGGGAATGGGGAGGGGGGCAAATTAACCCTTTAAGATTATGGTTCAGGGGCGCCTGGGTGGCTCGCTCAGTGAAGCGTCTGCCTTCGGCTCAGGTTATGATCTCAGGGTCTTGGGATGGAGCCCTGGATCGGGCTCCCTGCTCAGCGAGGGGTCGGCTTCTCCCTCTCCCTCTGCCCGCCCCCACCGCAGCCCTGCTTAGGCTCTCTTTTTTTCTCTCTCAGATAAATAAAATCTTTTAAAAAATAAAATTGTGGTTCCTTTTAGTCCTGACCCTATAGGTTTAGTCGATCATACCCACTCACACATCATATGCTCCCAAACCAACAAAGTTAAGGCCCATTTTCAGCACCCACAGAGGAGCCGCCATGCCTCTTTCTGGATTGACCTACCATTCCATTCCTATGGCACCGTTACTGATTCATGACTTTGTTTCCCATTTTTGATGCTGTTCCTGGCCTTGGGACTTGTCAACTTGAACTAACCACTGTGTATCATACCTGATTTTCTTTTTTTTTTTTTTATTTTTTTTTATTTTTTATTTTTTTATTTTTTTATTTTTAAAGATTTTATTTATTTATTTGACACACAGAGAGAGATTACAAGTAGGCAGAGAGGCAGGCAGAGAGATAGGGAGAGGAGGAAGCAGGCTCCCTGCTGAGCAGAGAGCCCGATGTGGGCCTCGATCCCAGGACGCTGAGATCATGACCTGAGCCGAAAGCAGAGGCTTTAACCCACTGAGCCACCCAGGCGCCCTCATACCTGATTTTCTAAGGACTGTTAGCTTACCTCTCTGAATCTTTTATTTCGGGATACTTCAGGTAAGGCAACTTGATCTAGCTCTGGCGAGGCTATTCCTGGTTCCTGGGAAATGGAAATAGAGCATTTCAGAATCCAGACATCAGGCAATAAAGAGCCAGCTCAGGAAGTACTTCAAAATTTATTTGTTCCTTTGACATGTATATATTAAGCAGCTGATTTGTGCCGGGAACTCTATTCTGATAAAGCTATAGTCTGGCGAGAGAAAGCAACATTAATTTTTAAAAAGCACAAACAAATGTAACTTGACAATGATGACAAGAACCATGAACAGAAATAAGTCAATGCTTGATGGAGGAAGATTGGCTGGTGGTGGTGGAAGATGGCTACTTTAAATAAGGTATTTAGGAAACCACTCTCTAAAGAATTGTCACTTAGGGGTGCCTGGGTGACGCAGTCGGTTAAGCATCCGACTCTTGGTTTCAGCTCAGGTCGTGATCTCAGGGTCGTGAGATTGAACCCTGCACTGTGCTCTGTGCTCTGTACTCAGCAGGGTGTCGGCTTGAGGTTCTTTCTCTCCCTTTCCCTCTGCCCCTCCCCTTGCCCCCATGCTCATGCGCTCTCACTCTCTCTCATAAATAAATAAATCTTTAAAAAAATAAAGAATTGTCACTTAAACAGATCTGTGTGATAGGTGAGAGCCAGTCATGCAAAGATTTATGTGGAGAAAAAGCATGCCAAAATCCTAGAGGAGAACTCAGGCAGCAACCTCTTTGACCTCAGCGATAGCAACTTCTTACTAGACATGTCTCTGGAGGCAAAGGAAACAAAAGCAAAAATGAACTACTGAGACTTCGTCAAGATAAAAAGTTTCTACACAGTGAAGGAAACCATCAACAGAACTAATAGGCGGCCTAAGGAATGGGAGAAAATATTTACAAGTGACATATTTGATAAAGGGTTAGTTTTCAAAATCTATGAAGAGCTCATCAAACTCCACACCCTCAAAACAAATAATCCAGTTAAGAAAAGGACAGAAGACATGAATAGACATTTCTCTAAAGAAGACATCCAGATGGCCAACAGACACATGAAAACGTTCTTAACATCACTCGGCCTCAGGAAAATACAAATCAAAACTATGATGAGATACCACCTCACACCTGTCAGAATGGCTCAAAAAAATCCACAGGAAACAACAGATGTTGATGAGGATGGGGAGAAAGGGGAACCCTCTTATACTTTTGGTGGGAATACAAACTGGTGCAGCCACTCTGGAAAACAGTGTGGAGGTTCCTCAAAAAGTTACAAATAGAACCACCCTAGGACCCAGCAATTGCACTACTATGTATTTACACAAAGATACAAAAATACTGAATCGCAGGGGACTCATGCACCCTGATGTTTACAGCGTCATTATCAACAATAGCCAAATTATAGAAAGAGCCCAAATGTCCATCCATTGATGAATGGATAAAGAAGAGGTGGTATGCGTGCGCGCGCGCGCGCGCGCGCGCACACACACACACACACACACACACACACACAATGGTATATCACTCAGCAACAAAAAGAATGAAATCTTGATTTGCAATGATGTGGATGGAGCTAGAGAGTATTATGCTAAGCAAAATAAGTCTATCAGAGCAAGACAAATACCACATGATTTTGCTCATATGTAGAATTTAAGAAAAATCCCAGATGAATATAGGGGGAAAAAAGAGACAGCAGCAAAACAAAAAAACAGACTCTTTTTTTTTAAAGATTTTATTTATTTATTTGACAGAGAGAGAGATCACAAGTAGGCAGAGAGGGAGGAGGAAGCAGGCTCTCCACTGAGCAGGGAGCCCGATGCGGGCCTCGATCCCAGGACCCTGAGATGATGACCTGAGCTGAAGGCAGAGGCTTTAACCCACTGAGCCACCCAGGTGCCCCAAAAAACAGACTCTTAACTATAGAAAACAAACTGAGGGTTGCTGGAGGGGTGGTGGGGAGGGTGGGGGTGGGGAATGGGCTAAATGGGTGATGGGGATTCCATTTTGTGATGAGCACTGGGTGTTGTAGGTATGTGATGAATCACTAAATTCTCCTCCCGAAGCCAAAATTGCACTGTATGCTAACTAACTAGAATTTAAATAAAAACTTGAAACAAAAACAAAAAAGAGCATTCTAGCCCTAGGCAACAGCAAATGCAAAAGTCCTATGGTATGTGAGAAGAACAGAATGGAGGCCGTAGGGTCTAGAAAATTGTAAGCAAGAAACAGTGATATGACTTAAGATTGGAGTCATGGGCAGGAACTCGATCATTGGTTTTATTTCATGACTGTACAATAGTGGAGGCTTCCATGTTCTGTGTTGCTGGGATTCAACTCCCTAGAAGGAGCTTCAGATCAACATCAGGAAGTTCCAGGATTATTCTACAGATGAATTTATGTGTCTCTTTTAATGAGTTACTTCTCTTTCTTCTCCCCTACGTTTTTCTCATTGGAAAATGAGAGGATTGGATTAGGCTTTCTTTAAGGCCCCTCTAAATTTTAATGTTCTATGATCCATAAGAGTAACTTCCAAAATTCTGACTAAAAGCTCCGATTTAGGGGTTAGTTTCAGCTGAACTGCTTCAAACCCTGTGACTTATTTCTGGGAATATAAATCTTAGTGGATCTATTCTTATGTAGATTTTATATTCTAATGAGTTTTCCCAAAGTTAATTTCAACATATTTTAATTATCTCTGAACTAAGGGATAAGACATAATATTTTTTTTTGTCCTCAATTACCTTCAAAATGGGGCTTAGGAAAAATTATCTTTTTTAGGAATTTTGAAATTGTGGCACTGTGTATATAGATGAATTATGGAAGAAGTTTGCATGACAATATCTACTAAATAACAGCTTTATTAAGAAATAAGTCATATATCATATAATTCACCTATTTTAAAGCTACCATCCAATGGATTTTAGCATATTTAAGAGTTGTGAGACCAGCACCACCATAAAATTTAGAGCATTTTCACCACCACCACCCCAGAAACCTCATAGCCATTTGCAAAAATCACAATTTTTAAAAGCCCACCAAGATCTTTAACTTTTAGAAACTGTCATGAACTAACATTCAAAAGGGTCATCTATTCTCTTGGATTTCTGTGACAGCTAATTTTAGAGGATTTGATTTGTTTCATTTCATTGTGAGCTATGGTATATAAGTTTAGAATGTAACAACACTAGCAGCACAAAATAAAATAGATTTATCTTGGAAATGGTAAAATCTTCAGCTATCTGCATATGCTGGCTACTTAGATGTGTATTTGTGTTACTTTGGTAGATGGCAAAAATCTGCCTAACCCATGATTTGACGTCACTTGCTGAAGACTGTTTCGTTTGTTTGGAGACATTTGGAGACATTTAGGGAAATTTTGATAGCCTTTTATAACATCAGTAAAACATGGACTCCTCTTATTACAGGGATTTTTGTATTATAGCGAGGTCTTATTTTGCTATTGGCCTCTGATCTACCCAGAGTGACAGTGTGGCCACCTTGGGTGAGGGGAAAACTTAATTCTCATTTTCGAAAGGTTAGGTCTCAAGCTGCATATTGTGTTTTTTCCTCGGTATCCAGGGTTTTTAAATATTTTTGGAATTCTTCCAAGAACATTCTTGATAAAGGAAATGAAAAAGTGCACAGTTAGAATATTCTAAAAAGCATGACAATGTTAAGGGTTTGAGCTCCAGCCAGTGGTCCATCAGCTAATTACACTTTTGTCTGCCTAAGCGCCCAGATCAGATCCCCCCCTCCTTTGGGCTCTGTTATTTCTACTGCTAAAACTATGAATAAGTAAACTGAATGGACAGAGAGTAGTTTACACTTGGGGTACTTTTACAAGCTTTAATCAAAAAAGTTTTTTCATTAAAAAAATTTTATTTGACTGTAGTTGACACACAATGTTACATTAGTTTTGGGTGTACAACACAGTGATCAGCAAGTCTATACATTACGCTGTGCTCAACACAAGTGTAGTTACCATCAGTCACCATATAACAGGATTACAATGTCATTGGCTATATTCCCTATGCTGTAACTTTCATTCTTATTACTCATTCTTACTCATTCCATAGCTGGAAGCCTGTATCACCCACTTCCCTTCACCCATTTTGCCCATCCCTACCCCTTCCCTCTGACAACCACCAGTTTGTTCTCTGTATTTACAGGTCTGATTCTGCTTTTTTTGTTTGTTTATACGTTTTGTTTTTTAGATTCCACATATAAGTGAAATCATATGGTATTTGTCTTTCTTGGTGTGACTTATTTCACTTAACTTCATACCCTCTAGGTCCATCCAAGTTGTCACAAATGACACAATTTCATCCTTTTTTATGACTGTGTAATACTGCATTGTATATAAGCCACAACTTCTATCGATGGACACTTAGGTTACTTCCATATCTTGGCTAGTGTAAATGATACCGCAATAAACATAGGGGTACATATGTCTTTTTAAATTAATGTTTTTGTTTTGGAACTGTAGATACCCAGTAGTGGAACTATTGGATCATAAGGTATTTCTATTTTTAATTTTTTGAGGAAGCTCTGTACCATTCTTCACAGTGGCTGCACCAATTTACATTCCCACCAATAGTGCACAAGGATTCATTTTTCTCCACATCCTCACCAACGCTTGTTATTTCTTCTCTTTTAGATTTTAGCCATTCCAACAGGTGTAAGGTGATTATCATGGTGATTTTGATTTGCACTTTACTTGGGGTATTTTAAAGGGGCCCCAAATTATACCTATCAGCCTATTTGTCAGTTCAAATTTGGTCATCAAGAATGGTTATTGGGGGGGTTCCTGGGTGGCTCAGTCAGTTAAGTGTCTGCCTTTGGTTCAGGTCATGAGCCTGGGGTCCTGGGATAGAGCCCAGTATCCAACTCTCTGCTCGGCAGGGAGCCTGCTTCTCTCTCTCCCTCTGCTGCTCCCCCCACTTGTGCACTTTCTCTGTCAAATTACTAAGTAAAATCTTTAAAAATAAAAAAAAAACTAAAAAAAAAAAAGAATGGTCATTGGAATGTTTCCTGGGTGTTTCCTTTCAAGCACATCCCAATAGCAAGCTTATTCCAGGATTTAAAAAAAAAAAAAAGGTACTTCTCAGAGAGGCAGCAACTTGAACGTGTTTTTACTTTACAATGGTATCTGACATAAAAAACCTCCTTGAATATTTAATAGCATTCCTAGGAGGGATGCCAATGCCTACCCCAGACTTACTGGGGGAATCAGTAACTGAATTTTTATAAGTACCCAGGTAGTCCACATATACATTAAAGTTTGAGAAACACTACAACAGATGGTCTCTAAAGGTATCTACTAGGCTATGCAGGTCTTCTGGAACTTTAATGTAGTAGATCTGTAGTGGGAACTATAACTCTGCATTTATAACAAGTGCCAAGGTGATGCCAATGTTGCTGGTCCACAGACCATGCTTGAGTAATAATGAGCTGGTCTTTGATTTTCTGTGATTTTGTAATAAGAATGGATTATGAAAACTTAAGTACATACATGTTCATCTAAATTCTTCCTTGGTTTGACTCATAATGTATCTAACATGAATATGTGCTTAGGCCTATCTTCAGTGTTACCTAGAAGAATCTGTGTGTCTATAACAGAAATGAATTACTTTGTAATGTAATTTATGCTTTTTGAACCGTATTTCAGTTCATGATCTCATTTGATCCCAGAATGCCTGCCCTTATTGTCTCTGCGTAGTCCATCTGGAGTTGGTCTGGGCCTTGAAATTATAGCAATAGGAGGGCAGATTTATTTGTTCTTAGACCCTAGTCCTAAACACTAAAGCTGGAATGTTGAGTTGGTGACCAGTAGGCTGGATTTATTTTTCCGGCACCAGAGGTTTCCCAAGGTACTCTGGGGGAAAAGAGTGCTCAGAATGAGGACTGGTCTCTTGAGAAGTAAATGGGGCTATAAGAAAAATCCATGTGTTGTGGAGATTTAGTCTTTAGATATCAAGGTTTAACATTTCTGCCCTTTTGTTCTATCAGGGTGGAGGCAGAAGAGGGAGAGGGACACTGATTTGATAATTACTGAAGCTTGAAACAAATTAGAAGAGTTCTCTTGGGTGGCTTGGGGCAGTATGATCAGTCATTACTTAACAGTTCCTATCTTCTTTTTAACTTCTTAACTACAGTTCCCTAATCATAATGCAAATAGTAGTTTAGTGTAAAATCTTCACCCTTCCCTGGAGAGGAGGCTTCAAGATAGTTGCATAGAAAAGTGGTCAACTCACCTCCTCTTATGAACACAACAAATCTACAGCTACATATGGAACAATTCCCTCTAAAAATGACCTAAAAGCTAGCTGAACAGTGCCTCCACAACGAAGGATAAAAGGGCCACACTGAAGTAAGTAGGAGAGGTGGAGTGTGGTCTAGCAAGAAAAAAACTCATCCAAATAAGAAAGAAGTAAAATTGTTGCTATTTCAGATGATATGATACCATATAAACAAAAACCTAAAGACTCCACCAAAAAACTTTTAGAACTAACGTATGAATGAATGAATTTAAAGATTTTATTCACCTATTTGACAGAGAGAGAGAGAGAGCACACAAGCAGGCAGAACGCCAGGCAGAGGGAGAAGGAGAAGCAGGGCCCCCTGCTGAGCATGGAACCCAACATGGGGCTCGATCCCAGGACCCTGGGATCATGACCTGAGACAAAGGCAGATGCTTAACCAACTGAGACACCCAGGTGCCCCAATAAATGAATTTAATAAAGTTTCAGGATGCAAAATCAATATACAGAGCTCTGTTGCAATTCAGTACACTAATAATAATCTATCGAAAGAGAAATTAAGGTAACAATTTGTATCACAAAAAATAAAATACCTGGGAATAAATGTAACTAAGGAGATGAAAGACCTGTACACTGAAAACTGTAAAATACTAATAAAATATTTGAAGAAGACACAAATAAATGGAAAGATATTCCGTGCTCATAGATTAGAAGAATTAATGTTGTTAAAATGTCCATACTACCCAGAGCAGGCTACATATTAAAAGCAATCCGTCTCAAAATACCAATGACATTTTTCACAGAACTAGAACTAATAATTCCAAAATGTGTATCAAGCCACAAAAGGTCCCAAATAGTCAAACCCATCTTGAGAAGGAAAAACGAACGTGGAGCTATCACACTCCCTGATTTCAGTTTAGACTACAAAGCTACAGTAATGAGAACAGTATGGTGCCAGCACAGAAACAGACACATAGATCAATGGAATAGAATAAAGAGCCCAGAAATAAAGCCACAGATACATGGTCAATTAATTTATCATAAAGCTAAGAATACACAATGGGGAAAGGATAGTGTCTTCAGTAAATGGTGTTGGACCATAAAAAAGAATGAAATCGTGCCATTTGCAATGATGTCGATAGAACTAGAAAGTATTACGCTAAGCAAAATAAGTCAGTCAGAGAAAGACAAAGACCATATGATCTCACTCATATGTGGAATTTAAGAAGCAAAACAAACAAGCAAAAGGGGAAAAAGAGAGAGAGAGGCAAACCAAGAAACAGACCCTTAACTGTGGAGAACAAACTGATAGTTGAGGGAGTGGGAAGTGGGTAAAATAGGTGATGGGGATTAAGGAGTGCCTTTGTGATGAGCTCCGGGTGTTGTACAGAAGTGTTGAATCACTAAATTGTGCACCTGAAACTAATATTACACTGCATGTTAACTAACTGGATTTTAAATAAAAACTTAAAAAACAATAAATGGTGCTGGAAAACAGGGCAGCCACATGCAAAAGAATGAAACTAGACTACTCTCTTACACTGTACACAGTAATTAATTCAAAATAAATGAAGAAAGAAAACATAGGCAATATGGCCCTTGACATTGGTCTTAGAGATTTTTTTTTTGGATCTAACTCCAAAGGCAAGAAAACAAAAGCAAAAATAAGCAAATGGGACTGCATCAAACTAAAAAGCTCCTGCACAGCAACGGAAATCCTCAACAAAACAAAAAGGCAACCTACCGAATGGGAAAAGATGGTTGCAAATCATATATCCGATAAAGGGTCAATATCCAAAATACATAAAAGACTCACACAACTCAACAACAAAACCAATCTAATTTAAAAATAGGCAGAAGATCTGAACAGATATTTTCCCAAAGACATATAGATGGCCAACAGACGCATGAAAAGATGTTCAAAAAATGTTCAACATCATTAATTATCAAGGAAATGCAAATAAAAAACCACAATGAGGTATTACCCTACACCTGGTAAAATGGTTATTATCAAAACAACAAGAAATAACGAGTGTTGAGGAAGATGTGGAGAAAAGGGAGTCCTTTTACACTGTTGGTGGAAATGTAATTGGGTGCAGCTACTACGGAAAACATTATGGAGTCTCCTCAAAAATTAAAAATAGAACTATGGTATGATCCAGATACTATATTCTGGGCATTTATCTGAATAATACAAAAACAGTAATTCAAAAAGACATTGTCACCCATATGTTCATTGGGGCATTATTTACAGTAGTCAAGATATGAATACAATGTGAGTGTCCATTAATGGATGAATGGATAAAGAAAATGGGATATATTTATGGCTATAAATATCTGTATGGAATAATACTCAGCCATAAAAAAGGTGCAATCTTGCCATTTGTGATGACATGGATGGACCTTGAGGGTATTACACTAAGTTTAATAAGTCAGATAATGAAAGGCAAATACTGTATGATTTCACTTATATGTGGGATCTAAAAACAAAACAAATGAACAAACAAAACCAAACAATAGCAAACTCATACAGAAAATAGATTGCTGTTTGCCAGAAGGAAAAGGAGTTGAGAACGTGGGTGACATGGGTAAAGGGGTTCAATTTTATGGTGTTGGATGGTAACTAGATTTATGGTATTGATCACTTTGTAGTATATACAAATATCTGGTCCATTCTTCATACTAGCTCTTTGTTTTCTGATGATTTGTGTCTATTTCTTGTTTTCATTACTATACTATAAGATGGCAGAAGAACGAGGATAATGTCTTAATTCTCATTACCCACAGTCAAAGCTGACTCTTTACTGATACCATAAATATATATTAGTAGAAATTCTTATCTAAACACTTTGTTCACCTGCTACTGAAGAGCTGCACAACTCACTCACTAAAACAATTTACATGAATACTTACAAGATCAAAACTTCTCTGCTAAAGACCCAAGATTTGAGATGAGTTGGGGTGAAATTCTGAATTCATTGACAAATTGTTAGACCTGTAGAGCTGAAAGTAATTCATTAGCACTTGAGGTTAATAAACTTTGACTTCAATGGAAGAAAAGTATCCTAGAGGTATTAAATGGCTATAAGTACAGATAACCAAATGTGCTTGCTGAGGAGCTAGAGTCTGTATTAAGTTGCATTTAGCTATTGTTGTTTAAATAATTTATCATGGAGGATTTCAAACACATGCAAAAGTGGAGATAATTATTTTATGGTCTCCCATGTACCCATTACTCAGCTTTGATAATGATCAAACATGGCAGTATTATCAATACCTCCACCCACTGTCTCCCTTCCTTATTATTTTTTTAAAGATTTATTTATTTATTTATTTGACAGAGAGAGAGAGAGATCACACGTAGGCAGAGAGGCAGGCAGAGAGAGAGGAGGAAGCAGGCTCCCTGCTGAGCAGAGAGCCCCATGCGGGGCTCCATCCCAGGACCCTGAGATCATGACCTGAGCCAAAGGCAGAAGCTTGACCCACTGAGCCACCCGGGAACCCATCCCCTCTTATTTTGTGTCAAAATCCAGACATCATTCCATTTCATCTGCAAATATTTCTGTATGATTTTCTAAAGGATAAGAATTTTTAGAAATGTAACCATAGTTATCACACCTAAAAAATTAGCGTACTCAAAAATTACAAGAATTCCCTAGTATCATCACACACTCAACAATCATTCAAATGTAGAATTGTATAATAAATATCATATTTGTTTCTTTGCACTGTGGTCAAATGAGATCAACATATTTTGATTGTTTGATATATTTTCTATGTCTAATCTATGGTTCTCCTTCCTGTTACTTTCTTTTTTTTAATTTCTTTTTTAAAAAGATTTTATTTATTTATTTCAGATAGGCAGAGAGAGAGAGAGAGAGAGAGAGAGAGAGCATGAGCAGGGGAGAGTGGCAGAGAGAGAACAGGCTCCTGGCTGAGCAGGGAGCCCGACGGGGGACTCAATCCCAGGACCCTGGGATCATGACCTGAGCCAAAGGCAGATGCTTAACCTACTGAGTCACCCAGGCGCCCCTCCTTTCTTTTTCTTTCTTTTTTTCCCTTGAAATTTATCTACTGAAGGAACTGATCTTTTTATTCTTTGAAATTTCCCTAGTCAGGGTTCTGCAGATTTTATCCTTAAGGTGTAGTTTAACATGTCCCTTTGTTCTCTGTAGTTTCTGAAGTTGGTAGATAGAGCTACAAGTTTAATCAGATTGAAGTTTTATTTTTGTTTTTTGTTTTTGTCAAGAATGCATCATAACTTTTCTGAACATCAGTTCACTAAATATAAAATGGGACCAATAATAGAATTGACCTCATAGCATCATTGAGTCGATTATACACAACATGTCTATAAAATCATAGCACAATGTCTCCCACCTAGATGCTCAGAAAAGTTAAAAAGCATGACCCTTAGGAAAGAGGGATACATGGTAGATGCTTGGGGGTAGCAGAGACACAACAAACACTTATCCAGCACCTGTTATGTACCAGACCCTGGCCTAGGTGCTGGTTGTAACTGATCTGTAAGACAAAATTTACATATGGTCTCCATGAACTCAGTCTAGTGAAAGACATACATATTAACCTACATAAAAATACACTATGTCAAATACGGCAGTGGCTATAGAGTCCAGTAGATGGGAACCTAATCCAGACTGGGGAGAAAGAAAGGCTTTTGGGAAGAGCTGAGTTTTGATACATTCATCTCAGGAAGCAAACTGAGGGTTGCTGGAGGGGCGGGGGATGGGAAAGGTGGGGTAGCTGGGTGATGGACATTGGGGAGGATATGTGCTGTGGTGAGTGCTGTGAATTGTGTAAGACTGATGATTCACAGACCTGTACCCCTAAAACAAATCATACATTATATGTTAATAAAAATTTAAAATAAATAAATAAATAAAAGTTTTTGAAACTTGAAAGTTGGAAGAAGAGAGAATGGTGTATTTTTGAAGGGGGATGGTGCTCCAGTCCAACTGAAGGGCAAATTGAAAGGTAAAGAAGACTAAGGAAGAAAGAAGAGTGAATTTGGGGAACACATAAGAGTTCACTATAACTAAAGAGAAAAGTTTCTATGGTAAAGTAGCTTGAGAGTTCTGAGGTTGGTGGAAGAGATCATGAAGAGTCTTATAGGAGGAGGCTAGAGAGGCAGGAAGTGGGTTGTACTTTTTAGGCAATGCTAAGGTGTTTTAGCATCGTGCTGAAAGCAATGGAGAGTTATCCAAAGGATTTTAAGTAAGAAAATGGCGTGAACGGATTTGGGTTCTAGAAATATCACTTGGGCTGTGTGGAGAGTGAATTAGTGAGACCACATGATTGGAGGCCCAGAAATCCATTCAGGAGGCTTTTTGAGAGAGTCTAAAAGAGAAATGGTGAGCATTTAATATAGGGCAAAGAACAAAATGGGGATGGAAAAAAGAAGACTCCGGATAAGTTCTAGAAATAAGAATTTGTTGAGAAATTGAATGTCACAGTGTGACCCCACAGTGTGGGGTATTATGAGAGAGGAGAGTTAACAGATTCCCAGGTTTCTGCCTTAGGTAAATGAATTGAGAGGGATGCCATTCACTCAGGCAGGAAGAAATCTAAGAGAAGGAAGTAGGAGAAAAATATTTGAAAGAAGATCGGAAAGATGATGGGTACAGGTTTGAATGTGTTCAAAATTACCCAAGAAACATCCTAGTAGAGATATCTAGAGCTCAGGAGAGCACTCTGGGCTGGAGATAACGTTTGTTTTTTGTTTCCCTAAACATTTATATCAAAGTATAACAAGCATACAAAAAAGTGCACAGATTATACCTATACAGATGGGTGGATTTTACAACGTAAACACACTTAGGTAATCACCATCCAACTCAAAACAAAACATTACCAGAGCCCCAAAGCCTCCCTCCATACCCCTTTCCAGTCATTACCTCCAAATTTAATCAGTTTGAACATCCATCATTTTAGATTATATTCACAAACTTTTTGAACTTTATATAAATAGAATCATAGGACATGTATTCTTTTGTGTCTAGCTCCTTTGACAACAATATTATGTTTATGAGATTTAGACACATGGTTGTAACAGTTTGTTTAACAGTTTGTGACTTTTCATTGCTGAATAGTTTTCCATTGTCTAAGTACACCACGAAAGATTTATACACTCTATTGTGGCTAGATTTTTGGATTATTTCTAATTTGGGGCTTTCTGAATGAGTAACTATGAATATATTTCTACCTTGTGTTTGGTTGCACATTTGTAGATGCTTTTATTGGGTAAATACTTAAAAGCAAAATTTGTGGGTCATAAGGTGGGCATTACACTCAAGTTTAGTAAATACTGCCAATCAGTTTTCCAAGAGTTGTCCCAATTTATACTCATTGCTTCGAGATATATAGAATGGAAATCTGGAGGAACTAAAGAAATGCAGGGAACTACTTTTGCAATGGGAGATAATTGACTCAATAAACCACAAAAGAAGTAGACAAAAAATGTAAGATTATAAAAGACTTGAACATCAGTTTTATTTATTTACTTTTGTGGGAGGGGGCGGAGGGAGAGGGAGAGAGAGAATTCAAGCAGGCTCCCTGCTCCTTGATAATACCCCTTCCTTGATAATCTCGTGACCTGATAGTAGTCGAAGTTAACTGATCCTCTTTAGTATTTTGTGTTGTTGTAAAGCATCTTAACTCTACATTTATTTTTGAACACACATGATTTTATTATTAACTTTCTGTGTAGTCAATGTTAATTTGTATTTACCAAGATATAAATTTTTCCACTGCCCTTCACCCTTTCCCAAATTTTTGTCTTTTAAGAAGAGATTATTTCTCCACCACCTGATTAAATGCTGGACATTATGTTTCAGAGGTTGCTGGATGCTATATGTGAAAAATAGCTTTGACATTGCCTGTGATAAACTGGAGAGCCTCTGGATGATGTTATCTTCCTCTAGAGTGAGTTCACCTGACCCTCTAGTGTGCAGGCTGTTTAAAGATGTTCACCTAGATCCAGTCAGGGACTGAATCTGGTTGCAGGATTTCTTTTTTGAGCCTCAGTCTATCTGTATTTTGCCCCAGACCTCGAGTTTAATGTCCTACAAAGCTCATCTTAGAGCAGCCGTGTTTACTTAGGAACTCTCCTGCTGTGTGAGACGGCAGAACAAAGAAATGGCTTGAAAATTTGGTCTCACTTTTCAGCAGCTTTCTCTTACCCAGCCCACTGCCCTGCACAGATGATGATTTCAGCAAATCCTTGAGATGGAAAAGGGCACAATGCGGGGCTTCCTTTTCTTTGCCTTTCTTCCATCTGGAATGTTTGTCCTTTAAGTTTGGGTTCCCTTGACAGCCCCAAGCTCTGTTTCTTTTTTTCTTTTGATCCTGCAGGTTTGCCAAAAGCTTTGTCGACTTCTCTGCTTCTTAGCTACAACCCGGTGCCTTATCAGTCTCTCATCCTATACCTAGAATAGGCCAATAGCCTAAAAGGAAAAACCTCTTGTAGAGTGTTGGTTCACTTCTCTGTGCTTCCCTTTTCTGAGGTCTTGGTCCCTCAAGTTTCATTGGTCTTGACACCTCTCAGATGCCCTCAAATAATTTTGTGATATGACTTTTACAGTTGACTCCAATGGGAGCATAATTCTGCAATAAGATATTCTACCACAGTAGGCCGGGGGGGGGTCTGGACATTGTCGATCCCTAGCTTCTCAGAGTAAGGGCTCATTGCCTTTCATTACTGCACCTCAGGCCTCAGTGGTAGCCAGCAACTTTGAGAGGAGGTCATTACAAGCAGAGGCTCTGTGTTTGGACTGTCTGGGCTTGATTCCTGGCTTCTTTCTGTCCCTGTGAATGTTAATTATTTTTTTCTAAGCTTCAGTGTCCTAATCAGTAATCTGGGTGTGGTAGCAGAACCTATCTCAAAGTTTGGTAAAAATGAAATAAAATTATGCACCACACAGCACAGAACTTCACAAATAGTGGGTGCTAACTAGATAAATAGTAGTTTTTATTAACAGTAGTTCCTGTAGATTTTATGTGAGCACAATCATAATAAGGTTTCTTCAGGATAACAAATTTAATGGACATTACTTATATTCTTTTACAATGAATATTATTAAATAGATAAAAGCTGAGAACAAGTCAAAGAGAGTTTTAGTGGATTTATGGAAGTGGACTTTCATTTGTTTTGTTGCCTTGATTTTATCATCTATAAATAATCTACCAATTATTTTTTCAGCTCCAGAGCCTAATAGTACTTAGGTGAGCTGTATATTACCACCTTCATCCTCAAACTAAAGTTTTATGTTGAAAAGACATTTTGTTCATTATATTTCACTAATTAGATGTTTTTTCTTCTTCCACTTGGTCACAATAATTTTTTGATGCCCTTGTGTGATTCTAGATATGGAGCAGAAATATTTGCTTCAGCCTACATCGTTTTTTTTTTTCCTGATAATTCATGTATGTCTGGGCAGGTAAGTGGTCCTAGTGGAACACGCCCACCAAGGGGCTTATTTGAAATGAACTCTGAGATAGAATGGACTTTATTTTTATTTGTTTTATTTTCTAACCTGCTTTATTGATGCAAGATTGACATATGACAATTTGTCAATACTTAACGTACATGACTTGATGAGTTTGGGGTTGAGTATACACTAGTGAAAGTATCACCACAACCTATGACATAAACATATCCATCACCTCCAAAAGTCTGAACGCACTTCAACTGAGAAGAAACCAGAGACACACTTGCTTGGTTAAAAGAACAGTGGGCCATGGTTTGAGAGGAGAGAGTCTTCCGAACTCAGGATGGGCCCTGTTGTGTCTTCTGGCCCAGTCCCTCTGGACTTCTGCCTGGGACTTATCCTGAGAGGCTGCAGTGGTGCTGTGTAAAATCTCAAAGGGCTGCTTCATTCCGGTCTCTGTGTCAGGTGGTGCCAGTGGCTCCTGAAGAGACAGAGGACCAATCCCGTGGTTTTGGCAACAGGAACAGCGAGCGCCCTTGTTGTGGATATCAGCACCCTCTAACGTGGACAGCGTCAGGCTTGATGGAGATCTGGGTAAACCTTGGAACCGGAAGCAGTGCCTGTCAGGCATCAGCATCGGTGGCCCCTTGGCTGAACGTCAACAGCATAACTGTGACTTTGTGGCATTGGTAGTAAAGGGTACCCGGTCAAGAAGAGTTAGAGCAAGCCAGGACAGAAGAGGGAAGGGGAATTGTGAACACCATGGGCTAATGAAAGAGTGCATGGGAAATACTTCTCATGTAGTCCTGATATATTTGGAAGCTTTCTAAAGGGGGTTCGGGGTTGCCATTTCTACAGAATGGGAAGAAGCAGAACCATGCTTTGTGACTATGATTTTAATGCTATCATTGCCTCTAAGAGTAACTTGAAGAATACAGGGGTTGGGAACAATGATTTTGGTGATGATCATACAGGAGGGACTATCGTTTTCCAAATGCATCAACAAGATACAAAGAGCTGGTATAAAAGCTAAATGTTCACCATGCATGTAGCTCCCAGGTTCCAAATAAAGCAGAGAAGTGCATCAGGGGTAATATTCAGGACTGTTCAAACCCGGTGCTACAGGAACTTGGGCAGGCACATGGAAATGTTTAATCATGTGTATAACTCCTTTGCTAATTGTCTTCAGAAACAGGTAATAAGCCACATAAGAATACCATGTTTCATTTTAAGAACAGGGTTTAGTTTGGGACCCAAACGGTATTATCCTCTTGTTTAGCTGCCTAATACTTTGGGCTTCTGTAAGTCACGGTTGATAACTAATAACTTTTGCTCTTGCCCAAACTTAATTCTACCCTCGAAGAATGAATAAATTAAAAGCAGACATCCTAAACTCTGAAGGTGTTTGTCAAAAGGGGGTTCTAGGGAGGTAATTTGAATAGTATAATTACTATATAAGAATGTCTTTTTGTTGCTAAAAGGAACTTAGGCAAGTTGATTTGTTATGGCTCATATTTTTTCCAAAGATAACATCCATTCATTAATTTACTCACTAAATGTCTATTGAATATTTACTTTATGCCCCATAGTAATCAAATAATCAGACAAATGAATTTAAAATTGCAACCGTAATAACCCCAGGAAAAAGAGCTACATAAACCCTATGAAAACATATTCTTACTTGAGAGGTCAAGGAACTCTTCCCAGGGGAAGTCATACTTAAACCAAGAATTGAGAGATGAATATAAGTTAACAAGGCGAGGGAGGCTGATACTGACTGAGGCAGAGAGCAGAGTATATGCAAAGGTCCTCTGGTGAGAGGGACCACAGCATATTTGAGAATCTGAAAGAAAGTCACTATGGCTGAAGGCACATTCATTTTTTTCATTATCCAAAGTCATCCTTTCTCATAAGGTAAAATAAGATAATAGGAAATTTTAGAGTTCACATTTAATAGAAACCACAGGAGGAAAAGCTTTCCATTTAGGAACCAGAATTCATTACGATCTTTCCCCCACATTCACTCCTTCCCACCTACTGAATAAATTAAATCTGCATATTTCCTTTTGTTCTCATCATGGTCTAAGCTCACTTTAATCCTATTTATTCAACCCTTCACCCTGGTCAGCTGTATTCCACCTCTCTCCTCAGTTGGACCCCATGGGTAACCATTTCAACAGTACTTTGCTAATCCCTATAATTTTCTATTTTCTTGGGTTTATTCCATACTGTTTGGCTGATCTCCAAATCTAGGTAGCCACCATTTACTGTGTTCTCACTCAAGAAATCCCAGTTTATTGAAGTAAAGGCTATGCTAACATTGTTTAATGAGAATTCATGCTGCCCTCAGCTAGGTTCTTAATGCCACTTGTCTGTTCTTTAACCAATATTTTATTAGTACCCTCAGCCATTCTTTCTTTAAATAAGCTCTCTGTTCCTTTCTCCCTTTCTTATTCTTCCTCTTTGCCCCCTCCCTCCTCCCTCCCCCTCTCCTTC
>LNAC01000418.1:235615-266694 GCA_002007465.1 Ailurus styani
CCTCCTCTTTCTTCTTCTTTGATTTCAATAATGCATGGATTGATTCCACTGATGGCATTCCATAATCCATGAAGGCTTTCTTTACCGTTTGTTATTCCTTCTTCTTGTGACTAGATGAATCAAATGACCTGTGTTCTAGTTCACAAATTCTTCTACTTAGTTGAATCTGTTTAAGTTTTCTTTTTAAGATTGTATTTATTTGAGAGAGTGCGTGCGCACATGTGCGCAAAAGAGAGAAAGAGAGAGCATGCACAAGCAGGAGGAGGGACAGAGGGAGCAGGAGAAGCAGGCTCCCCACTGAGCAAGGATGCAGGACTCAGTCCCAGGATCCAGGGATCATGACCTGAACAAAGGCAGACACTTAACTGACTGAGCCACCCAGGCACCAAATCTGTTTAAGTTTTATTAAATTTTTTAGTTTGGTCATTGTTGTCTTCAACTCCAGGATTTCAGTTCAATTTTTTAATGGTTTCTATTTCTCTTTTGAACTTCTTTATTCTTTGCTTTCCTAATTTTATGTAGTTGTTTATCTGTGTTTTTATAGTTCACTGAGTTTCTTTAAGATAATTTTTCTGAATATTTTGTAAGACAGTTTATAGATTTTCGTTTCTTTTAGTGTCATTCATTAGAGGTGTATTAGTGTTTGTGTGTGTGTGTGTGTGTGTGTGTGTGTGTGTGTGGTGTCATGTTTTCTTGATTACGATCTTTGTGGACTTGCATTGGTATCTGTGCATTTGAGGACATGAGTGCCTCTTCCAGTCTTTAGAGACTGGCTTTGGCAAGCAAAGGTTTTTACCAGTCAGCTGGTCCAGTGATTCTGGTGGGCAGTGTGGAGGTGTCCATGAGTGGACTCACTTTTGGAGCCCTGGGAGTCTTTGAAGAAGAAGGGCCAGGATTCAGGTATTCTCCCCTAGAGCCTGGGTTCATGGGTACTGAGAGACTGAGACCCTAAGATTCACCGAGGGCTGCAGGGCCTGACCAATGCTGGGATGTCCTGGGAGCCAGGGTTTACTGGAGCCTGCCAGGAACTGCTGGAGGTGTTGAGAGCTAGCTGATGTTGGGTTGAGCCAGAAGTATCGGCCACTGGTGCTGCCTGGGGCTCTGGGAGACAGCAGGTGCTGGAGTGGATGAGGGGCCTGGGCACTTGGGAACTTTCTAGGAGCCTGAAGCTAAGGAAGGTTCTTGAAGCTGCAGGGGCCAACTACAGTCACTGAGGTGCTTGGGACTGTTGGAGCTGGCTGACAGCCAGGTGTGCTGACAGCCAGGTGTGCTGGGACCTCTGAGAGCCTGGAGCTATTGAAGCCACTTTGAGCCAGGGGAGCCCCCTGGGGCCACTGGAGCTGGCAGGCACTGGGATAACCCAGAGATCAGGATTTGTGGGAGCCTGCTGAGAATCTGGGACCACGGGAACTGCCTAGGGCCATGGGAACCAACTGGGGCCTTGGGAGCTGGAAGGCCCTGGGTAGAGACACGGGCTTGTGTTCCCAGGAGCCTGCAGGGAGCTCTGCCATACAAGTTGCCCGGAGGTGCCAAACAGCCACAAGCAGTGCCTCGAACCAGGGGGAAATAGGGGCCCGGGTTCCCAGGAATCTATAGGGAGCTTTCCACAGAAGCTGCCTGGGGCCGTGGTAGGTTCTTGGGGCCGCTGGAATAGGCAGACACCAGGATGAGCTTGCTGGGGGCCTGGTATCAAAGGAAATGCCTGAAGCCTCTGGAACCAGCAAGCACTTGAGTGAGAGGGAGGCCTGAACTCCTGCGATCCTGAAGGGATCTTTGCTGTGCAAGTCACCTGGGGCACGGGAGCTACCAGGGGCCACTAGAGTAGGCAGGCACAGGGTGAACCCAGATCTGGGTTCACCGGAACCCACCAGAAACCTGGTTCCAAGGACATCATTTGGGGTTTCGGGAGCCACCTGGGGCTGCTGGACCCTGCAGGTGCCATTTCGAGGAGGGCCATTAGCAGGATCCCGCAAGGAGTCATGGAGGACTTTGGGAGTCAGTATGGTGCTGGGTGAGTTGACTCTGGGATTTGCAGTGAAGTTGGGCACTCACTTTATTCTCCTCCCATGGAGAAGGTGGGCTCCCGTGCTGTGCTGTCCGGACTTGAAGGAAGGGTAATGGGGCTGTGGGTTCCTGGGAGCCTGTCGGGAGTTTTGTGTCACAAGAGCCACCTGGGGCTACTGGAGTTGGCAGGTGCCAGGGTAAGCCTATGTCCCCATTAGCTTGCAGGGAGCTCTACAGAGGAAGCTGCCTGGATCCATGGGACTTGCTTGGGGCTCCTCGTGTGGGCAGAAGCCAGGGTGGCAGGTTTCTTGATTCATGGGAGCCTGATGGGAACCTGGTGTCATGGGAGCTGCCTGGGGCTGTTGGGGCCAGCAGGCACCTGAGTAAAACTTCCTATGCTGCCATGTTGCTGACATCATGCCCCCACAGCATTGTTTCTAATAGTGAAACATCCACATCCTGGAGCTAAGAAGTGGCAGAGTTAGGATTTGAACCAAGATAATTTGCCACTGATGGAATGAGCTCTTTTCATTCAATGTTCTTGTCTCTGTCCTGCAGGTTTGAAGACATGCCTTGGAAGCTTTCATGACCTGATGGAGGAAAGGCTCCAAGGCATCCAGAAGCAGAGAGGGAGGCTGGGGTGTCTGTGAAGACTGGTTTTGAAAGCTGTATACCTTTCAGCAACTTCTATTCTTCATTCTACCATCACCCAATTCTACTAAAGCAACTTTGTCAATGACTTCCTTAATTTCAAATAGGCTAATCTAGTTAGCAGTGTCTTTGCAGCATTTTACATCATTAATCCCCTCCCTTGGCTTCCTTATCATCAGTTATTCCAATTATTGCTCTTTATTTGATGTTATCCCTTGTGAGCTCTGAAGTGGGGATTCCTGAGGGCCTAGTCTTTCCTCTTCTTTCCATACGCTTTCACAATTAACGAACGTCACTGACTTAAGTGATTCTAACATCCATGTCTCTATCCTAGATCTCTCAAACTAGCTCCAAATCTTTCATGATCTAGTAGACACTCCTACCTGAATATACCACAGACACCACAAACACAAGTAAAAATAAGACAAAACAAACCTGCTCTCCTTTCCTTCTTTTATCTGAAAGGAGTCTTTCATTCCATTGACTTCCATCTTTTGATCCATAATCACCCTTAAATTTTCTCTTTCTCATTGCCTTTCCCAAAATACATTTGGCCTTTAAAATGTTAGTGCCTTCCATTAGAATGCAAGTCTGGGGAGGGCAGGGCACAGCTGTCTTTTTCTGTAATTTATTTCTAGAGACTGACAGATTAATGGTCAATAAATACATGTTGGTTGAATAAATGATGGTATTCATCCATTCTCTCCATATTTATTTATTCATTTATTTTTAAAGATTTACTTATTTTAGAGAAAGAGCACACACACATGAGTGGGGGATGGGGACAAAGGGGGGGAGAGAGAGAGAGAATCTCAAGCAGGCTCCCCATTGAGTGTAGAGCCCAACTCGGAGCTCAGTCCCATGATGCTAAGACCATGACTGGAGCTGAAATCAAGACCTGGATGCTTAACCGAATGAGCCATCTAGGCGCCCTCATCCATCTCTCTTTATACAGATGAGTAACCACTAACTGAATGGCTGAAGACATGCATTTGCCCCCTCCTTCACTCCCAAAGCCACCCCATTGGCTCTACCTCACATTGCTTGTTGCCTGGATCATTGGGCCAGCCTTTGATGTCACCTCTCCACCTCCAGGTCTACACTCCAGAGGACACAAATGTGAGTTGAATGCTCTTAATGCACAGCTCTGATTTTTTCCCCTCCTGTTCAAAAACCTTTATTGTGTCTGTATACCCCATGTAAGTGAATGAAAACTCCTTTGCATGTGTTCCAAGACATTCACAGTTCATCTGTATTACATCATCTATGCTCTCAGCTCCTGGTTCTTGAATCTGACTTCGTTTAAGAAGTGTCTGGGGACCTTATAAGAATACTGATGCTTGGGGCTCATCACAAACCATCTCTGGGTTGGTGCTGGCATATGTATGTGTAACTGGGATTGAGAACTTCTCAAAGCCAATTGCGTGGTTTTTTTTGTTTTGTTTTCCAAATTTGAGCAACATATCTTATTTCTCCTACTAACCCTTTTTTTAAAGGTATAATTAACACACCATAAATTAAAGAAATTTTAAGTGCTTGGTTTCACGCATTTTGAAAATTCTAGATAGCAGTCTAACTACTCCCCCCCATTTTTTTATTGCCCTAGAAATTCTTTTGTACCCATTCCTAATTAGTTTTCCTCCCTCCCAGAAACTGCTTTTGGATTTCTAACAATATAGTTTTGCTTGTTTTTGGACTTTATATAATTACAACCATACGGTGTGTACTATGTTTCACCTGGTTTCTTTCTTTTCAAAATTGTCTATTAGATTTATGTATGTTATTTGCTATACAGTTATTATTTCTTCTTTTATTGCTGAATAGTATTCCACTGTATGAATATACCACCATTTGTTTATTCATTCCTTGATGAGTGGACATTGGATTGTTTTTGATATATTCACCATTTGAAGCCCTACCAATTCTTCAAGGCCTGGTTCAAATTTTAGCTTTGTCATGAAAACTGTCCTTATTCCCTGGGTACAAGTGATCTCTATTTTCACTGAACTCCCATTGTGTTCTGTGCTGCCTGAATCAGTGCCGAATATGAGTCAGAGCTGGGTTTAAAGCGTGTCTCTCTCACAAACTAGTTGATCTTAGGTAACTCAGCATATTTGTTTTCTCTTGCTATACTAACAAATTGCCACTAATGTGGTGACTTACAACCCAAATGTATTTATTGTTTCATAGTTCTGGAAGGCAGAAGTGTAGCACTGGTGTCACTGGGCTAAGATCAAGGTGCTGGTGGTGCTCCAGTCTTTTCTGTAGCCTCTGGGAAAGAATCCGGTCCCTTGCTTTTCCAGCTTCTAGAGGATGGCCATATTCCTTGGCTTGTGGGACCCTTCCTCCATCTGCAAACCCAGCAATGGCAGATTGAGTCCTTCCCACACCATATCACTTTGACTTTCATTCTGACTCTTTCTTCTACTCTTAAGGACTGTCTTGATTACAGTGGGCCCACTGAGATAATCCAGGATAATCTCCCCATTTTAAGGTAAACTGATTAGCAACCTTAATTCCTTCTATACCCCTTAATATTTTGTCATGTAACATAATACATTCATAGGTACCAGAGATTAAGATGTGGACATCCTTGGGAGGGAGGCATTGTTTTGCTTACTACACTTAACTTAACTCCTGTGTTTCAGTTTCTTCACCTTGAAAATGGGAAGAGGTGCACCTGGGTGGCTCAGTCTGTGAAGCGTCCAACTCTTGATTTCGGTTCAGGTCATGACCTCAGGGTCCTGGGATCCAGCCCCACGTCTGGCTCTGGGCTCAGCATGGAGACTGTTTGTCCATCTCCCTCGGCTCCCCCCAGCACTCTCTCTTTCTCTCTCAAATAAATAAATAAAATCTTGAAAAAAGAAAAGCAAATGAGAAGAATTCTACCTACTTCATAGGATTGTAGTGAAGACTAAGCTAAATGAGCTCACATATCTAAATTGCCTAGCATGGTTTCTAGAAGAGTTAGATAGTATCATTCATTCAATGAATACCAATCTCCTATTTAGTGCTAGGCACCATTGTTGGTGCTCGTGATACAGTAAGAAAGGAAACAAACCAAGGATGTCAGCCAGGATTTCGGCAGGAGATGGGACATACACGCAGCTTGGATTCTGAGTAAAATGGAATGAAGGGACTCTTCATAGGGGTGTGAGCAAGTTTAAGGGAACCAAGAAGAAACGGTGAGGTACTTAGAGACAAGCCACAGAGGGACACTCTCATCTTTAGGCCAAGGAGAGCTGGGATCTGTGGAAGGGGATGGGGAGTAACAAGCAGGGGCAAGAGTTACAAAGGAACATGGCTACTGCTGGTGCAACCCCAATTGGGCAGAGAATGGATTTTAATGGATTTGGGAAGATGGGACAGAAGGAGAAAAACCAATACATTTGTAAATTGTTTCTTCTTTGGTGAAAGTTCACAAATTGTCTTTCCTGCAGTTCTGAACACAGGAGTCTTAAAGTCAAAGCTACTTTGCTTGCTGAGTATGGTAAATATGGTCTCTTTGGTCAGGCTTCCCAGGAACCATGTCCACTGTATACTTGTCACCCAAAGCTGGCGAGCCAAGTCAAGTCAGGCGTGTGTGTGTGTGTGTGTGTGTGTGTGTGTGCTGAGATATAAAACCCTCTGATTATTATGGATCTCACAACAGTTCTTCTTCTCCGTTCAACAGAAAGTAGTTAAGCCTCACAACTCTCGCAATGGCGAACATCAACAATGTAGGAGGCAGGAGGCGGTGGCGGGTGCTGGCGAGGATGTGAGGAGGGGGGAGCCCTCTTGCACTGTTGGTGGGTGTGCAGACCGGGGCAGCCACCCTGGAGAATGGTACGGAGGTTCCTCAGAAACTTAAAAATGGAACTGCCCTATGATCCAGCAAAAATACTAATTTGGGGGGATCCGTGCATCCCGAACTTTATTGCAGCAGTGTGTACAGTGGCTGGATTGTGGAGGAAGCTCAGGTGTGCATCGACCGTTGAATGGATGGAGAAGATGCAGTGTATATATACCATGGCATATGGTTTGGCCGTGAAGAAGAACGACATCTTGCAATTTGCTGCGACACTCATGGAGCCTGGGAGTATTATGCTGGGTGAAGTGGGTCAGCCAGAGGGAGACAGGTGCCATGTGATTTCACTCTTGTGTGGAATTTAAGAAACAAACCAGGTGAGCAAGGGGAAAGAAAAGAGAGAGGGAGGCAGGCCAAGAAACAGACTCTTGACTCTAGAGAGCAGACTCAAGGTTGCAGGAGGAAGGGTGCGGGGGGATGGGTGGAATGGGTGATGGGGAGTAGAAGGCACTTGCTGTGATGAGCACTGGGCGATGTATGGAAGTGTTGAATCACTCTATTGTACACCTGCAACTCACATGACACTGTATGCTGACTGGAATTAAAATAAAAACTTTTTTATTTTTATTTTTATTTTTATTTATTTTTATTTTTTTTTAAGATTTTATTTATTTACTTTGACAGAGAGAGAGAGATCACAAGTAGGCAGACAGAGAGAGAGAGGAGGAAGCAGGCTCTCCACCGAGCAGAGAGCCCGATGCGGGCCTCGATCCCAGGATCCTGAGATCATGACCTGAGCCGAAGGCAGAGGCTTTAACCCACTGAGCCACCCAGGCGCCCTAAAAACTTTTTTAAAAAGTGCAAACAGCAGTAAGTTGGTTGAATGACCTTAAGACAAATCATTTCCCCCCTCTGTAACTAGGTTTCCTCATCTGTAAAAATAAGAGGGTCGAACCAGTGATCTTAAAGTTCTCTTAGAGCTCTAACATTTTTGGCTTTGAGAAGAGCCATTTCCACTATCAATGGTCTGCAGTTTTCCTACATCCTGGATGGCTCTTTGCTCTGTAGCAAAAATAAATAAAAAGGAAGGGGGAAGATATTTATAATGTCTCCTTTCCTTACCTTCAATCAACAATCCAACATTTTGATAAGTCAGCGCTTATTAAGAAATTTAAAAATTGTACAGACATGCAAATGTTGATGTATACAAAAAGATTAGTGAAGGGTTGATTTTATTATGTTTTTAATTTATTTTTAAAAATATTTTGTTTATTTATTTGAGAGAAGAGAGAGCACGGAGGGAGAAGCAGACTCCATAGCTGAGCAGGGTGCCCGATGCGGTGCTGGATCCCAGGACCCTGAGATCATGACCTGAGCCAAAGGCAGATGGTTAACCAACTGAGCCACCCAGGAGGCCCCCAACTTTTAAAATTTTTTTTAACTGGCTGCTTATTTTACAGGAATATTGATTTGGATTATTTGATAAAGGTGGGAGTGGCTTCATCCTATAGGACCAGATATCATGAATTATCACTCAAAAATGGGTTCTACCTGTGTTTGAAGATGATTATTCTTTTATAAATTAGATTTACATAATGATCTTGATTGAAAAGTACACTGAAAAATGAACACTGACTTTAAATAGTTGAGAAAGACTGTCACGTAAATAAGATTTGCACTAACTTTTGTAGCACCGAAGGAAAAAACCAGGACCAGGAAAATGGAAACACAGAGATGAGCACACTAGACATTGCCCTACAGACTTATGATTGCCAAAGGGTAAGTTCTCTAAGGCATCAGTGCCAGTAAGTTTCAATAACTAACCAATGGTAATTTTATGGCACCTCCCTCAGATCAAAAGGTGTACACTGAGAGTGTGACTCAATTGTTTCATAACTAAGTAGTACCTACTCTGATCTTGATTAGTCATCTCTAAACTAGGTCTTTAGCCTGCCTTTTTAACCTCGCATGACAAGATACAAAGTCGTATGGAGACGATATTTACATGGGTGATATTTGCATGGTGACCATGCAAACAAATGATGTCATTAACCGTATAGATCCTTCTTACTCCAGGCAGTTTTCAAGGATGTGAAGTTCAATTTGTTTACATGTATTAAAGTTAAAGGGAAGATCTTGATGTAGGAAAAGACATTCTTTTTCTCTGAGCCTCCTCAGAAAAGCTAGAAAATCTTTTCTCAATTCTTTCTTTCTTCTTTTCCTTCCTTCCTTCCTTCCTTCCTTCTTTTTTTTAGCAGCCTCTTAATTACAGAGAAACTAAAGGAACTGTCATTCACTGAATGTCAGCTCTATAAAAATGCAATAGTACGAACTGCTCATTTTCTCCTCTTAACAATCCTCTAATGTTAATATATTCCTGTTTTATTGGTGAAGAAACTCAGGGTTTTAGCAAGGACTAATTTGCCTAAGATTACATAGTCGATAATCAGTTTATGAATCTAGTGACTTCATTTGCCTTGCTCTTCTGATGATCAATTTCGGTTTTCCTGAAACCACTTTCAATTGTTTCATAAAGTATTTTCCCGGGTTATCTTTAATTTTAGCACTGAAGTGTTTAGATTTTTCACTTCCTAGGCCCTATGTCCTTTGAGTAGATATCAGTCTTCTGCCAGGACCGTTAGGAGCAAACTCAAGATAATACTGGGGAGCTTCTGGTACCAGGAAATCTGGATTCTGACTCTTGGCAATTGATACTTACAAAGCTACTGCTGAGTTCAAGTGAAACCAAAAAGACAATGTTTCTTAGTACTTTGGGAAACAGATACAAGTGAAATATGTATGCCCAAGGGTGATCAGTGCAATGCTGTTTATGATGGCAAAATTTTGAAAACAACTTCCATGAAAGTGCATCAATATGGGAATGAATTCAATTATGAAAATCGATAAAAATAGACCCATATTTACTGACAGGGTTAGATACTGACAACATGTTAAAATTTCAAATAATGGAAAATCCTAATATACTATCAAATAATATGCAGTGCTATATTAAAAAAGATAATATATCCCAGATAGCTTAGGTTTGTTTCAGAAATACCAATCAGTGAATGTAATTCACATTAACAGAATCAAGAAGAAATTCGTATTTTGTCTCACCAGATGCAGAAAAACACATCTGAGAAAAGTTCATTCGAAATAAAAAAGATAAAACTTGGGGTGCCTGTGTGGCTCAGTTGGTTAAGCGTCTACTTTCAGCTCAGGTCACGATCCTGGGGTCCTGGGATCGAGCCCCACATCAGGCTCCTTGCTCAATGAAGAGTCTGCTTCTCCTTTTCTCTCTGCCCCTCCCCCTACTCCAGCTCTCTCTCTGTGAGCTCTCTCTCTCCCTCAAGTAAATAATTAAAATCTTTAAAAAACTTGTAGCAAACTAGGAAGAGAGGAGAAATTTGATTCATCTGAGAAGAAGTATATATCAAAAACCTATAGGAGACATGTCGTATGATAAAATATGAAAGGCTCTCCCCCTCAATACACACCAAAATTGGGGCGCCTGGGTGGTTCAGTGGGTTAAGCCTCTGCCTTCGGCTCAGGTCATGATCTCAGGGTCCCGGGATTGAGCCCTGCATTGGCTCTCCACTCAGCGGAGGGCATGCTTCCCCCACCCCCCGCCTGCCTCTCTGCCTACTTGTGATCTCTCTCTGTCTCTCTCTGTCAAATAAATAAACAAAAATCTAAAAAAAAAAATACACACCAAAATTGAGAATGAGACAGAAATACCCATTTATTATAGTACCAGAGGTCCTAGCCAATGCAAGAAGACAAGGAAAAAATGGTGTAAGGATTAGAAAGGAAAAAATAAAACTCATTCACAGATGAAAGAATCTATAGGTAAACTATTGCAATTAATAAGTGAATTATTAACATTTTTGGCCACAAGATCAAATGTAAAATTGCATTTGTATGTCTGAAATAATCATAGAAGATGAAATTTTAAAAAGGCTCATTAAAATACAGTAAAAATACTAAATACCTAGGAAATATCAAATGAAATATACACCAAGTCAATACATAGTAAACTATAAAAAATTACTGAATGATATTAAAAAGACCTAAATTCATGGAGGTATATACCATGCATTTATAGTATCACACTATTATAAAAATATCAATTTTTATAATTGATCTGTAAGTTCTACAGTAGTCTCAAGTATAACTGCAGCAGGTGTTTTGTGGACCTTGACATGCTTATTTTATTTTACTTATTTTTAAGGATTTTATTTATTTATTTGAGAGAGAGAGAGAATGAGCAGGGAGAAGGATGGAGGCAGAAGCAGGCTTCCCACTGAGCAGGGAGACCGACGGGGGCTTGATCCCAGGACCCGGTATCGTGACCTGAGCTGAAGGCAGCCGCTTAACTGACTGAGCCAGCCAGGTGCCCCGACATGCTTATTTTACAGTTCTTATGGAAATGGAAAGGGCCAAGAATAATCAAGACAAGAAGAGTGAAGATAGAGGACTTCCGTGCCTGATAACAAGACTTACAATAAAGTTACAATAATTAATATAGCATGATATTGGCATAAAATGAGAGAACTAGAACAATGGGGCAGAGAGTTCAGAAACCAACCTACACATATAGGATTATTTGGTTTCCCTGTAGCATGGCAGGGAAAGATGACCTTTTCAATAAATGTTGCTGGATTCATGGTCTGCTGGGTAGCAAATAGGAAAAAGGAAATCTCCCCCTCCACATTACACCATACACAACATCAATTCTAGACAGACTATCGATCTAAATGGGAGAGATAAAATGATAACGCTTCCAGAAAAAGCACACAGGAGAATATCTTACTGTCTTTGGGCAAAATAGAACACAAAAACACGATTGCTAAAAGACAATGCTATCAAAGTGGATATTAAATTAAGAACGCGTATTACTCAAAAGCATCATTAAGAGAATGAAAAAACAGGCTGCGGATCAGGAGAAGATGTTCACAATACATACAACCAACCAAGTAGGTGTAACTAGAATGTCTGAAGAAGTTCTACACATCAATAGAGATAGACAACCCAACAGGTAAAAGGGTTAAACAGATTTTGGCATAAATGCACATCCATGTGAGTGGCTAAAATGAAAAAAATAGGTAATAACAAGTTTTGGCGGGGATATAACTCAGCTGGGATGCCCACGACCTGGTGGTGGGATCGCAAATGGACACAATCCCTTTGGAAAATGGTTTGACATTATATACTAAAGCTACCATAGTCTATAATCCAGCAATTCTGCTTTTAATTAGATACAAGAGAAATGTGAACATAAATGTACCAAAGACATGTACAAGAAGATTCTTAGCAGTAGTGTTCATAATAGCCAAGAATTGGAAACATCCTGATGTTCATCAAGTATAGAATGAATAAATACCTTGTTGTATGTTCACACAATGGACTTCTGTACCATAATGAGGGAGAGTGATTACTGCCATATGCAGCCACTTGGATGAATCTTATAAATATAATGAGACACAAAAGAAGCTAGACACAAAAACAAGTGCATAACTATCATTCCACTTATACGAAGTTCAGAAACATAAAAGTCGTTGGAAGGTGAAAGAAGTCAGGATAGGGTTTTGCTTTTGGCATGGCTAATGTGTCTGGAAGGAAGCACAAAGCACCGGGAAGCCAGTAATATTGTATTTCTTGACCTGAATGATGATTACATGAGGCATGCTCACTTTGTGAAAAATCGTCCAACTCTATACTTACAACTTGTTTATTTCTTTATAAATATGTTGTACATATATATAGTACTTCTATTATATGTACATATATATGTATATACCTATTCACACGTAAGATATTAGGTAAGGAAAGACACTTGTTAGAAAACATATCAAGTGATCCTTTGTTTAAAATACACATTTCTGGTCTCAGGCAAGATGGCAGAAGAGCAGGGGAACTTGTTTCATCTGGTCTCTTGAATTTAGGTAGATTACTATCAAATCATTCTAAAATACACATCTCCATAGCAAAATGTTTGAAGTTATTTATGTACCAAAACACTACATTTTTGGCAGATGGGATCATTGACTATTTCGATTTTATGCTTTGGGCTTGTATTTCTTGGAGGTGAGAGTAATGTAGATAGAACTATTTGGGCATCATGAGGGCTTAGTCCAAATCTGGAACAAACCAAGGAGATCTATACTATGCCTTAAAGTTGAACAGATTTAAGCCAGGCTGGCAAGAGAGGCAAATGTTAGAGAAATATCTCAGATTCTTCTTAGTTGTAATCATTAAATCGATGGCAAGAGCTGCTGGGTTTCAAGGTCGGTGCAAGAGACCGTGGTCGAAGGCTCACCGTAGGTACTCTGCCAGTACGACACTCCTCTTTCTCGAAGCACTGAAGTACTTGGCTGAGTTAATATCGACGCTGAAACATAAGGGCGATTTAGGGAGGCTGGGACAAAACCGGAACATTTTTCCATTTTTCTCATGGCCCTCCAGGGATCTTAGACGTGGTGCCTTAAAGAAAGAAAACTTCTGACAGCTCAATCTCGATGCACGTGGAAATCAATGTCCTTCTTTATCTGCTTTTCGAGTGCATAACCGCCTACTCTGTATTTGAACCTTCAATATTAAATTTAGTGTGATTTAAGGGGGAGGTACCTGAGCTCTGGCCTCCATGTTTTTGGTTCCGTTGGTGGATTTTTCCAAGTGATACAGAAAAGGTCAAAGTTTTGGCCTCCTAATTGTATGTTTTGTCACAGGCCAATTCAGTCACACATGAACCAAACAGGTCTAACGTGATTTTATTGGCCAAAATCCAGCCAGCCTGTCTCTTACTTTACAAGTTTTGAATAATCCCTGTAGTGGTTCCAGAGTGGCTGTAACTCTCTAGCTCTGGGTGCATGGGTGCATATGAATGTCGAGTCTTGTGGGCAGCTACAGTGGTTCCCGCCATTGTCCTTGCCTAGTTTTTGATAACCATGCATGGATTTAAAGTTCAGGGAATCGCTTTCCTGTTATGAATAGGAAAGCTAAATCCCATTTAGATGGGATGATTATTAGAAAGATTGTTCAGGAAAGTTTCTATGGATTAGCTTATACAAATAGATATAGTTCCACATCATCTTTTGTATTTCCAAAATCAAAACACCAAGGTGGAAAAAAACTAGCCAAACAACTTTCCAAGAGTTTTTCTTTGCTGTTTACATAAAGGGAGTTACCTTTTTGAGGTGCTTTTCTTCCTTTGCCCTGATGAGCCCTTTAGTTACATTCTATTATTGAATCATCACAACAACCCAGTGAAACAAGTGCTCTAGTATTGTCCCCATTTTACAAATGAAACCGAGAGAAACTTGTCCAAAGTCACTCACCCAGGAAGTGGCAGGGCTGGAATTCACAGAAAGATCCATTCCATTCTACACACAAAATTCTTAACCATTTTAGCCTATTTCCCGTAAACATGTGCTATCTCATTGGGCCAACGATACCTTTCCTGATTCTTCTTTTAAAACGATCTGGTAGGGGAGAGGTTAATGTTGTATCTATTTATATATCCCCTACCCTCATAGCTGCCTCTGCCGAACTCAAAGATCTTCCTCTCAAAAGCCACTTCTCTCTTCTTTACACTAACCTCAAGCTTTGAGTGGAAACCAGAAGCCCAGAGGCAACCTCCCTGCAAAGAAGTCAGGAACACTTTGCTGAGAGCAGTAGTTCTCAGGGTGGGAGATTCGGTCCACTGCTCTCCTCCCCCAGGCACACTTGAGAGCATCTAAAGACAGCTTTGATGATCACGACATGGGTGGGGGCTTCTTCTGGTATCTACCAGGTAGAGCCCAGAGATGCTGCTGAACATGCTCTAATGAGCAGGAATGCCTCCCAACAGAGGAGAATCATCTGGCCCCAAATGTCAACAGTGTTGAAGTTGAGAAACTCTGGCTTGGAGAGCGATAATCGCAAATCGCCTTACAAGGCTTGTTGCATGAGCTTATCTGGGACAATACCGGTTCTGTGACTAGGCTGCTATCTTGTAAATTCCAACAGCTTGAATGTACTCAACATGGCTCCAGTGGACAAAAAGAATTGTCTCGAAGACTGTTTCCCAAACGTTTATAGGATTCTCATGCAAGTGGTTAATCATTTACTCAAAAAAAACAAGAAACAGATCTCTGCAAAGCAAAGCATTCCTTTTAAGGGAAGAGGAGGGAGGGAGATGCTCTGAAAGAAGTTGATTCATACATTAGATTAGTTATGATCTCCTGTTTAGTAACTCAATCTTTGACATACAGAGACTCAAATTCTCTCCCCAGATATTTGTGTGGAACTCTAAGATGTCGGCAAGAGTTACAATAAGGGTATCCGAGGATACATATTCTCTCCTAGTAGCGTGAAATAAGAAAGTGAACATCTACAGATAGACTAATAGATAACACTAAAATTGGAGCCACTGGGTGTAAGTCAGTTCATCGTACAGTGGCTCTAACCACATGTACTTGACATAGCTATGTTGTGCTGTCGAGTGACCATATTTAGACTGCTAATTTGCCCTGCAATCGCTTACTGATTCATCTTCAGAATATCCCTGTGATCGTAATAATTCATGGTAGAAGGTTCTGGCTGGAAAGAGAACCAAATGTAGTATGAGATATTAGGGGGAGGATGAAGAGTATTGAGCCTAAGAGGTGATACCTCTGTTTTAACTTAACCTCCCAGAACTTCATGTGGTGAAGTGGAGAGAGCCCCAACCATGGTGTTAGACAGATCTGGGTCTCAGCTGTGACTCATCTTTTGAGCACCATAAAACATGCTCAAAATATAATACTAGGTGCAACACATGGGATCTAAAACTTTCTTTTATAATTTCAAACTTATCTGGTTTTGTTTATACATACATATATCCATATATACCTATGCATAAAGCATATGATAGAATAATAGTAATATTTCCTAGTGGTTGGAGGACAGTGAATGAGTTTTTTTTTTTTGAATGAGCTTCTTGAAGCCTCTGTTTTCTCATCAGTAAAACAGCCTACCTCAAACATCCCCTAAGAACCTTGTCATGATTAAATGAGATTATGCATGGAAGATGAGAAGCATACACTCCCTGGCAAATGTTACCACTCAACGAAATGTTAGTCTTCTCCCATATAACTTTTACGGCAACTGACCAAAGTGAATGGACCTTAATACACAAAATATTAGGGAATTTGCATTTTAAGTTTATTTGGTGGACTATCTGGCCATCTGAGATCACACTGGCAGCTGGTAAAGATTTTCACATGGACATTGTTCCTCTAGTTTTTACTACATTCTGCTGAGAGTTCACAGGTAAATGGAATTTGCAGAAAAATGTAACTAAGAGATATCAGATAACGAAACCACTAATTGGACTTCATGGCCATATCAAAAAGTCATTATCTATAAAAATCTATAGATTTTATAATATCAAACTGATCTGATTTGTTTATACATACATATATCCATATATATATCTATACATAAAGCATATGATGGAGTAATAGTGGTTATACCCAGATGGAGGTATTATGGATAATTTTTGCTTTCCTTTATACTTATTTCATGATTTTTTGAACAAAAATGCTATTTTTATAGTCAGCAGGTAACATAAATACTATATGCTGTCCCGTTTTGGAGCACTTGAAGAAGGTGCAGTTTTACCCAGTCCTGAGGGGTGGGCCTGCTGGTCTGTGTCAGGGAAGAAGATGGCCAAATGTGCGAGGCGTCCAGCCTTGGAGAAAAATCTAGAACAACAGCCTCTTTAAGGGCCTAATTAACAAGTAAGCCGTGTCGTGCTAATTTAAATAATAAGCCTGTGTACCTGCAATTTACCTAATCTATGTATGGTTTATCCCCTGAAATTGCCACGCTCTGGTAACTGGCTGACTGAGCATGTGTGAGCAGTAGACGTGGGGGCTGAGGATGAAGGCAAGGGAGAAGGAAAGAGGAAAGACTGGGGGGCGTAGGGAACGGAGTTCAGAGAAGAGCCACCCTCCCCGCTGCTGCCGATATTACCATGGATGACGTCAGCAGAAAGTTAGCCAGCAGGGAACTGCCTATTTGGGCTTTTAGTAGCCCTATTTCCTAATACTCATAATTACCGTGAGGTAGGGAGGAAGTAGAGAAAACATTGCCAAAACTTCTATTTACTTCCTTTTTAAAAACTTTTAGACCAACTTTAAGGACAGGATGGATGGAGAAGGATGCAGAAGGATGGAGGTTTAGACAAGAATTCGAAGAGCTCCCCAGGCTCAGAGCGACATACCCCTGTCTCTCCATCCTGGGACATCAGAAAGCAGAGGATGGTCTGAATTGAACCCTGTTTTTTGTTTCTGTTTTTGTTCTTCTTGTATAAAAAATTCCTGCTGTTGTTTGCATGGATGGCCATCCTGGGGCAGGAACATGAGGGGAAGGGAGGAATCTGCAGGATTACTCTGGGAACGGGCTTCAGATACCCAGGCATAATCCATAAATACCTACTGGTATGTTCCAAAGTTGTGCTGAATTTATTGTTACTTCCATTTCTCTGTCCTTTTCATTTTATTTTTTGCCTCTGCAGTAGGTATGAGAAGATAAAAAGCAAAGTTAGATTATGAAATAAACTCAGAGAGTGTAGTTTTTCTCTGATTATAAAAAATACACATGATAATTTGGAACATAAATTATTAATCCTCTCACTGCCTTGAGAAATCTCCCTCTAATATTTCAGTATAATTTTTTCCCAGACTCTTTCCAATCTCTCTGGGTATATGTTCATATTCTTATATGTCATTATTCTACAACAGAAATTTTCTTGGTTGACTAACATAAAAGTTACTTAAACATTCACGAATGCTTACTTGGTGTGTTATTAGCCGTTCTCGATTATGCTAAACTTTTGTTTACATCTTCATTTCCTTAGGCTCCATTGCTAGAATGAAGAAATACCAGGTCAAAGGTTATGAACATTTTTCAAATTTTTGATACATGCTTCCACATCGCTTTTCAGTTTATACAAATGTACAGTCCTGTCCACTATGCAGATAAATGTGAGCTTGGATCTTCAAACCGCAAGAAATAATGCAAATATTATCATAAATTTTATGCTGATGAAAGCCAAAGAAATAAGAATGAACCCTACTTCGGACATTCTTTGGCCTTATTTCATGGGTGGGGACTGCTGGTTTGCTCGTATTTACTTTGAGATATCCTTGGGTAGAAAAAAGGTGCGGGGGCGCCTGGGTGGCTCAGTGGGTTAAAGCCTCTGCTTTCGGCTCAGGTCATGATCTCAGGGTCCTGGGATCGAGGCCCGCATCGGGCTCTCTGCTCAGCAGGGAGTCTGCTTCCCCCTCTCTCTCTGCCTGCCTCTCTGCCTCCCTGTGATCTCTCTCCCGCTGTGAAATAAATAAATAAAAAAAAAATCTTTAAAAAAAAAAAAAAAAAGAAAAAAGGTGCGGGATGATGAAGGCTAGATACAAAATAAACCTCGAAATAATTCTAAAGGCACTTTGGAAAACGCTCAAGTGGTTCTGTTCTTGATGCTAACTCTGAAGGCTCCCTCTTCCCTACAGCACAGAATCCAGATTCAAGGATCTCTATGCTTGGGCTCAGTGAGCAATAACTACTGATTTGAGCCCATTGTGTTCCAGGCCTCCTTCAAAGCAAGCACCGGGGCTGCCCTCGTGAACGTGGCAAGGTCCCTTTGTGAATTTCGCAGTCTGGTAATTCCACGGAATGGAGCCGACTGCTTCTTCTACCCTCCCTCCCCAGTGCAAAATCTTTTGCCCTAATCAGACTTGTATTTGAGCTTCTTTATGCTCATTCTTGTCCGATTACAGTTATCGTGTCCCATAAGCCCTAATCCTTACAGTCACAGCTTATCATAAGTCCCCTGTGAAACTCTCCCCAGGGACCCTTCTCATCCTAGTGCTCAAATCTGTATTCACAATTGATTCTTCATTGTCTTCTCTGACTCCCCAATAATGCCCTCCCGAGAAGGACTGCAAGCTCATTATCCATGGCTTACCCACAGCCCCTAGCACCAAGTAACCCCTTCTTTACTGGAATTTGGCTTTCATCAGTGGCATGAGATTCTGAATAAGGCTGCTCTGTGTTGGACCAATCCTGCCCAAGGAGATTTCATGACAGAGGTCCTCGGGGTCTCCATGTCAGTCTAGCTGTGACTATGAGGCCGAGCTCCTGAGTTCAGTGTTAGAGTGGGGCTCCAGCCCTGTGGCACAGGCCTGAGAATCCGGGAATCAGGGTTTGTTCTGGATCTACCAGTCATGCAGGGGACCTTCAAAAACACATCTTGAGGGACTCATATGCTTTTTGTGTTTTAGATTCTTTTGTAAAATGGAGACAACAATATATTTGCTACTTATTTTATAGTATTGTTAGGAGAATCATATGAGGAGTTAGATGTAAAAACTCTATGTGTGAAGTCTTATTGTTTTCCTCTTTTTCTTTAGATTTCCTTTTCACTGGGGCACCTGAGTGGCTCAGTCAGTTGAGCGTCTGCCTTCGGCTCAGGTCATGATCCCAGGGTTCTGGGATCAAGTCCCGCATCAGGCTCCTTGCTCAGCGGGGAGCCTGCTTCTCCCTCTGCCCCTCACCCCATTCTCTCTTTCTCTGTAAAATAAATAAAATCTTAAAAAAATAGATTTCTTTTTCATCGAGATATAATCGACATATAACGCTATACTTGTTTCATGTGTGCAACATGATTTTAATATTTGTGGATACTGTGAAATGATTAACACCATAGGTCCTCTTTCTTCTTAAAGAGGAAGAGGAGGTGTGTTTAAATGAGAAGTTAGGGCAGAGAGGACTCCAAGATAACTACTGGCCAGAAATTGCAGATTTGGCAAAAAGATCACACTGGCTTGTCATTTTTTTTCTTTTACCCTCTGCTTATCTAGTGGACCAGCTGATCTGTCCCTTACAATGCTTTGATTTGAGCAGCAGGAGAAAATAATCAAAGAGAGATGGCAAGGCAAAGAGAAGGAGCTGTCAGAGGAACAGCCTCTCAGTTTGGCATAGAAAGTATGTATGTGTTTCCTACTGGTCAAGCCGATGCCACCAAAAACAGGCGTGGTGGGCTGGAGTCATCTCGCCAGGATGCTACCCAAGAGGGCCGCCAGTGGGTGAAGGTTTTCCCTGTAGTCAGAGGCTCTGAAGTGTTCTACAGATGTTGGCTTGGAAGAGGTTGCAACTGGAGGTCAGAGGAGAGTCAAGGAGGAGCCCACGTCCATATGGTTCCAGAAGACATCATACACACCTGGGATTTGGATACCCACATGGCAGAGGGCATGGATGGCCAGGCATTCATTGTCAAGGAAGCAGTGACAGCTGAATGCAGATTATCCAAGGAGCTCTTTCCATCTCCAGTGCTACAGAGGAGAAAGGGGCTCTGTAAAGACAGCGGAGGAATAAGAACCACTTGCATTTCCTTACTGCTCCAAGTCCCTTAAGCTGAAGTCTGGCTGTTACTGAGGAGAGAAAGAAGGTAAAGAGGAAACGGGCAGTGAATTAGAGTTTTAAAATGGGTTGGACTACGTTGGACTTTCTCATATCTAAAGTTAATCAGAAAACAATGTTATATGCCTGAAGTGTTGGAGATCTTTTCCTCATATGTTCTTCACTTGTTTTTTTGTTTTTTTTTATAATTAGCATATAATACATTAGTTTCAGGTGTACAATATAATGACTTGACATTTGTATATGTTCCTAGGTGATGACCACACTAAGGCTAGTTAATATGTCAACATACATAGTTTAAAAAGTTTTTTTCCTGTGACAAGAACTTTTAAGATTTATTCCCTTAGCAACTTTCAAATATGCAGTGCAATATGATTAACTGTAGTCACCATGCTATATATTACACCTCCACAAATTATGAATTTTATAACTGGATATTTGTACCTTTTGATTCTCTTCACCCTTTTTGCTAGCCTCTCCATGCCCCACTTCTAGCAGCCACCAATCTGTTCTCTGTATCTATGAGCTTTTCAGATTCCACGTATAAGTGAGTTCATGATGTCTTGTACAGGATTTGTTTTTCTCTAACTGACTTATTTCACTTAGCATGTCTTCAAGGCCCATCTATGTTCATTTGTAGCAAAAGGCATCATTTTATTCTTCTCATGTCTGAATAATATTCCATTGCATATATACATGCTACATTTTCTTTTTTTTAAGATTTATTTATTTATTTTAGAAAGAGAGAGAGTGTGTGTGTGCAGGAGGAGGGGTGGAAGGAGAGGGAGAAAGAATCTCAAGCAGACTCCATGCTGAGTATGGAGCCTGACACAGGGCTCAATCTCACAAGCCTGAGATAATGACCTGAGCCGAAAGCAAGAGTCAGAGCCTAACTGACTGGCCCACCCAGGCCCTCCAATACTACATTTTCTTTATCCATTTATCCATCAACGAACACTGACATTGATTCTGAATCTTGGCTATTATAAATAATGCCACTATGAACATGGGGGTACAGATATCTTTCTGAGTTAGTGTTTTCAATATCTTTGGATAAATACCCAGGAGTGAAATTGCTGGATCATCTGGTAGTTCTGTTTTTATTTTTATTTTTTGAGTAAACTCCATATTGTTTTCCAAAGTGGCACCAATTTACATTTCCACTAGTAGTGCATAGAATTCCCTTTTCTCCACATCCTCCCCAACACTTATTTCTTGTCTTTTTGTGGATGGCCATTCTAACAGGTGTGAGGTGGTATCTTGAGGTTTTGATTTGCATTTCCCCGACTAGTGATGCTTAACATCTAATCATGTGTCTGTTGGCTATCTGTAGGTCTTCTGTGGAAAAATGTAATTTTAGATATTCTGCCAATTTTTAAATTGGATTGCTTGTTGGTTGGTTGGTTATTGAGTTGTATCAGTTCTTTATATATTTTAGATATTAACCCCTTAACAGATGTACGATTTGCAAATATCTTCTCCCAGTCGGTAGGTTCCCTTTAGGTTTTGTGATGGTTTCCTTTGCTGTGCATAAGCTTTTTATTATTTTATTTCATTTTTGTAGATTTTATTTATTTATTTGACAGAGAGAGCACAAGCAGGGTGAGCAGCAGGCAGAGGGAGAGGGAACCTGATGCGGGGCTCAATCCCAAGACCCTGGGATCATGACCTGAGCTGAAGGCAGATGCTTAATGGACTGAGCTACCCAGGAGCCCTTGTGCATGAGCTTTTTAGTCTGATGTAGTCCCACTTGTTTATTTTTACTTTTGTTTCTTTTGCTTTTCGATGTCATTTGATATTTAAAATATCATCACCAAGACTGACATCAAGGAGCTTACTACTTATATTTTCTTCTCAGTTTTCTGGTCGCAGGTCTTACATTCAAGCCTTCACTCTATTTCAAGTTAATTTTTGTGTATGAGGTAAGACTTTCATTCTTTTGCATATGGTTGTCCAGTTTTCTCAACATCATTTACTGAAAGTACTGTCTTTTCCCCATTGTAGATTCTTGCCTCCTTTGCCATAAATCAATTGACCATTTATGCATGGTTTATTCCTGGACACTCTATTCTGTTCTATCGATTTTTACATCTATTTTTATACCAATACCACACTATTTTGATTACTATAGCTTTGTAATATGGTTTGAAACCAGGGATTATGGTGCCTCCAGCTTTGTTTTTCCTTCTCAGGATTACTTTGGCAATTCAGGGTCTTTTGTGGTTCCGTAAGAATTTAGGACTGTTTGTTCTATTTCTGTAAAAATATGCCATGGGGATTTTGATAGGGTTTGCATTGAATCTGTAGATTTAGATTGCTTTGGGACATTTTAACAATGTCCATTCTTCCAATCCATAAACATGAAATATCTTTTCATTTATTTGTGTCTTCTTTAATTTCTTTTATCAACATCTTATAGTCTTCAGTGTACAGAATTTTTATATCCCTGATTAAATTTATCCCTAGGTATTTTATTCTTTTTGATGCAATTGTAGCTGGGAATTTTTTCTTAATTTCTCTTTCTGATAGTTTGTCATGAATATATAGAAATGTAATCGATTTTTGTATATTGATTTTTTTATCCTGCAACTTTACTGAATTTTTTTTTAGTTTAAATGATTCTGGGGGCAGGGAAGTCTTTAGGGTTTTTTTTTAAATACATAATATCATGTCGTCTGTAAATAGTGACGGTTTTACTCCCGCAGTATTTTTAAGGTTCAGGAAATGGAGATTCAACAGTCTGTCATTAAAGGCAGTAATCAGAAAAAAAAATTGCATGTGTACACAACGATGTTCAATAAATTGGATATCAATATGATTATTTTTTCTATTTCCTAAAGGACATGCTAGTCAGAATATGTAATAGGATTTAGTACCTATATCATCAGGAAATGTTGCCATTTTTCCAGCCCCACAGATTTTTTTTGTATCATGAAGTTATGCAACAGCAACCTGAGTGTTTTTCTGTTAACTATTTAAGAAAATAAGACTAATACCCATTGCACCTTGTTCACGTGGTATGCCTCATTTGAATGAGCAACTCCTATTGGTAGAATGACTTAACAGAAAGGTTTCATGTAAGAGGTAGTGTTTTCATTTATCCTGCACTTTTCAATAATATTTCCCACTAAGTCTTAATCATATAGCTCCCTTCATTTCTAGACACAAAAGATCTAAACAAATGAGTCAGTTTGAAACCCACTAAGGCATTAGCTTGTGTTATGTAATTACGAAACAGGTGTGTCACCACTCTTAACCCTGAAAACAACAGTATCCCAATAATACTGGGTCTTGGGCAGCTGGAAATCCTGACCACCAGTAACTGGTTGCTGCACCCCCTTTGATGTTAATAACTATAAGAAAACGTATTATAGTGCTGGGGTCTGTTTTATTTATTAGCCCTTCCTCCCCTGGATATTGGCAGAGGTCTTGGTCTTGGTCTCATGAACTGATCTCTGACTGTAGGAAGCCCATGGAACTGATCCAATTGGCTTATACACTGAGTCACCCCTCCTCTCTTTGGCGGCCTCCCAAAAGAGATCCCCAGCTTGGAGAAGTGAGATACCTGGCAGGTGTTAAGTTGTTTTCTGCCCAGGCTGATGATGAATACTGGTTAAGCTGTGTTTGTGTTTTAGAGAGAGACTAAGAGGGGAGGAACCAAAAGAGGGAAATGGCCAAGAATGGGAATATGATTTGTATGAAGGATTGGGTTAGGTATGGTAAGGAGTAAAGGAAGGAGTAAGAGAAATAAACAGCAGAAGGGTGGAATATTGGGAAGAGGGAAAGAAGTTATAGAATAATCCAGAAAGTCTGAGGTGGGACGGAGAAACCCCACAGTACCATCTAGCCCTATGATCCCTGGACAAGTTATTTTGCCCCTCTGTGCCTGTTTATTAATCTATAAAAATGGGGATAATAATAGTAACTATTTGGTAGAGCTGTTGTAAGGATTGAAAAGAGTGTACATGAAGTACATGGCATATGGAAGCTACTCAAACAAAGGGTAGCTGATATTATTACTGCTGTAGTGGTTATTGTTATTATCCTTGGAGGTGGTAACGTTATTATTGTTAGTGATGGTGTCATTTGATGGTAGTAAAATACAAATCAATTGCTATGACATTCATCACTAAAAGGAAGTGCATAGATGAAGAAGGTTTCAGCAAGCCCTCCAGATGTTAGTTTTTAGTGAAAGAAGCTAGAACATTGCTGTGTTGGTGAAGGAAGAAAAGAATTGCATTTATATGGCTCACATATTAGACATTCTACCTCACCTCACTTTCACATTAAACAACCTCAGCCAAGCAAGAAAAGAATGAATGCTGTATTTTATACACATGACCCGTGTTGCTCACCGTACTTCCTCTTCCAGTTCCTTAGAAGATGTAGCAACTCCCAACTTGCTCTTTCTTAATTAGAATAAGATATTGAAAAATCTTGCACATGAACATAGATAGTATTAACATAACTATTTTTTAATTGATTTTATCTTTTCAAAGGATTTTAGTATGTAGCTTTCAGTTAGGTCCCATAATGACATGATTTTTTAAAATGCTTGGTTTCATTTAAGAAGTTAACAAAAGCAATGATTCCATGGTTCATACGAAGTGAATGATTTCCTTAGGTAGTAAAGATCCAGGACTGGGCACCTGGATCTTTAAAGGGCCTGAATGTCTTAAGAGCTATTTCTGATACGGTTTATTATTACAAATGCAAACTGAGAGTAAGCATGCCTTACAGCAATGCTTTCCAAAGGAGAAATACCAGTGTATCAAGTGGAGCCTAAATAATTCTTTCCTTTAATGGATCATTACAGTAGTATCGGATAAGTAGGTCAAATATTCATTGTTGCTAACAATTTAAAGAGTACCTCCAGTGGCTACACAGCTAATGTTTCAGGGTGACAGAAAGAATGAATATTGATGTACTGAAGAAAGGCCTTATATGTCCTAGGAGAGAAAATTCTTGATTTGTTTATTCACATGCACAAAATAAATAAATAAATAAAGATTGAAAAAAGTTACATTAGCTCTATTGCCTGGTTTGATTCAGTTATCTCTCATATTAAGGATTGGTTTGGTTAGGGGCCCCTGGGTGGCTCAGTCTGTTAAGCGTCTGCCTCCAGCCATGGTCATGATCCCAGGGTCCTGAGATCGAGCTCCATTGCTCCCTGCTCCGTGGGGAGTCTGCTTTTCCCTCTCCCTCTGCCCCTCCCCCCTGCTCATGCTCTCTCCTCTCTCTCTCTCTCTCTCATGTGCTTGCTCTCGCTCTTATAAGTAAATAAGTAAATAAATATCTTTTTAAAAAAGGATTGATTTGGTTAAAAATGTTTCAAAAAAAAAAAAAGCTGCATTGCATGCGATTTGGTCCCACAGGCTCCAAGCGCTCTGCGTTTGTTACGGAAAGAGCACTGCATGTCTTTTTTTGCTTCTAAGCTTTAGCTACTGAAATCCAGCCCTCATGCTGAACACTGAACACTACACATTAACCTTTCTATGAATCAGCTAAATCCGAATCTCTCAATGGTGACCCTTGCAAACTGACAGTGCGAGACTCACCTGGGAAGGCATCATAGATGTCTACGTCATGACTTCACCTTCAGGGAAGCAATACGGAAAAGCTTCTTCAATCTTTCTGTGTTGCATAAGTTCTGTGGCGACCGAGAAACTCAAGAGGCACCCAGAGAACTGGGAGAACACAGCTTTATTAACACGGGCGGGCTCAGCGGGTCGTTCCCAAAGGCTGAGCACTCTGCTATGATTGGGGCAGATATTTATAGGTAAACTAGGGACTTTTCGCGGGGTCTTTCTGTTGATTGGCTCCGGGCCATGAGGAAGTTCTTAAAGCTATGCAGAAGCAACCCTGCGGAGGAGTGCTGAGTCATCCTCGGGGTTTTCTCAGTGAGGCGGCCATTTTAGATTACTTTTCCACCTCACCTGAAGATGAGATTTGATTAAAAAGTTTCGTTTCTGTGGACTGTTCTACCGGATATGGAGGATCAAGTGATGCCTGATTGTTCCATGTCATCCTGCTGATGGAGTGCCAAGTCCTCTGAAGCAAGAATGCCACAGATAAAGCATTTTCTCACATTTTGTGCTCATGTCCTTACAGTAAGGTGGTTTGGGAGCATGGACCAGAGAGTCAGATATTGTGGGTTCAAATATCAGACCTGTCAATTACTAGTTGTGTAACTTAGGGCAAGTCATTTAGCTTCTCTGGGCCTCTGTTTCTGCGGTTGTAAAATGGGTGTTCCTACTTCAAAGTGGTTCTTTGAGAATCAAATGAGATCAGAAATGTGGCGCACTTAACACAGTACCTGGCCCTGGACGTATTTCTCTTCTTTTCCCATCACGTGCCTGCTTCCTTCCATCTTCCTTCTCCTCCTTCCACAAACCCATTCTATTCCACCTGGCCTTTAAAGTAGATATGGTAGCACTAGAGGGAATGCAGATTGGAAAATCACTTTGGAACAGTGTTTGGCAACATCTGCTGAAGTTAAATAGGGTATACCCTGTGACCCAGAACATCCATGCTAGGTCTATGCCTAATAGAAATACCCACAGAAGACTCTGTTACAGGAAAGTTCAGAGCCACGCCCTTCAAGATAGCCCCAATCTGGGAACAGCCCAAATGTCCATCAGTAAAATAGACCAATAAATTTTGGTATAGTCATACATTGGAACACCATGCAGAATGACAATAGATGAACTATGGGTCTATGCTACAGTACAGTTGGAACTCCAGAATATATTGTTGAGCCCAAAGAAGTCAGACATAAAAGGGTGCATGCAATAATATCCATTTATATGAAGTTCAAAAACTGCCCAAACTAATTGATGGTGTTAAAAATTCAAGATCGTGGTTAACCTTGAAGAGGTTAAGGAGGGGTCTTCTGAGGTCCTGGTACTATTGTTTCTTGAACTTGAAACTAGATGCATGAGAGTGCTATGTTTGTGAAAATTCATCAAGCTGTATATCTATGATTTGTATACTTAATACTTAAAAAAAGCTGTCTGGTCAATTATCATATGATTTTTCTGATTTGAAGAATTTGAGGGACAGGGTGAAGGGTTGTGGTGGATAGGGAGGGAAAAAATGAAACAAGATGGGACCAGGGAGGGAGAGAAACCATAAGAGATTCTTAATCTCATGAAACAAGCTGAGGGTTGCTGGTGGGTGAGAGGGTAGGGTGGCTGGGTTATGGACATTGGGGAGGGTATTCGCTACGGTGAGCTCTGTGTATTTTGTAAGACTGATGATTCACAGACCTGTACCTCTGAAGCAAATAATGCATTATATGTTAATAAAAAAAAAAGAAAAGCTGTCTGGTATGCTACAGTGAATGTAGAAATTATGAAATCTTGGGTTCCTGGGTAGCTCAGTCAGTTGGGTGACTAAGTCTTGACTTCAGCTCAGGTCTTACTTAATCTCAGGGTTTTGAGTTCAAGCCCTGAGTCAGGCTCTGTGTTGAGTGTGGAGTCTACTTTAAAAAAATTATGAAATTTGACAGATTAATTTTTCCTGTTTAGAAAGCACCCACATGAAATTATTCACCAAAAGCTATCGTTTTCTTTCAAGTTTCTCTGGCATGGTACTCTCTAGTATTCTGTAAAAAAGGAGTGTGTATTTTCTCTGTCCCTTCACTAATTGTTCCAGCTAGAGAACAGTAGAGTTCCATGGCTGTCAGCAAGGACATCTATGCAATCCATGTTTTCTAAGTAAGTCTTGTTTCCTAGAACTGAAAGACACTTTTTTTAAAAGAAATAATATTAATTATTTATTAATTTGCTTTGACGAGTAGAGTCTAATTTTTAAAAAAATTTAAAAAATTTATTTATTTGAGAGAGTGTGAGAGAGAAAGAGAGAGAGCATGAACAGGACAGAGGGAGAGGGAGAAGCTGACTCCCCACTGGGCGAGGAACCTGATGCAGGACTTGATCCCAGGACCCTGGGATCATGACCTGAGCCCAAGGCAGACACTTCACCCACTGAGCCACCCAGTTGTCCCTAAAGTTTAATTTTTTAATCAAGTATTTAATGTCTGAAACTATAGACTTTTTAAATGTTTTTTTAAAGATTTATTTATTTTAGAGAGAGGGCGTGGAAGGGTGGAAGGAGAGGGAGAGAAAGTGTTAAGTAGACTGCTCAGAGCCCAATGCAGGGCTCGATGTCACAACCCTGAGATGACCACCTGAGCCGAAACCAAGAGTCATACGCTTAACCACCTGTGACACCCAAGTGCCCCTGAAACGATAGACCTGGAATAACTCATATACACACATTTACTATGATAGGATTTTTAAAATATATATTTATTTCTTTTTCCTGTTGATAAGCTAGTAGGGTTCCTTTTCTTAAGTCTTTCAGCTGGTGAAGTTTAATGTGGTTCTTCCAGGAGAGGGCTACGGAATGGCGTCATTGCTCAATAAGACATCGGGTTTATAAGATTGTTCAGAGGTCTTCTGATTAGTGCAAACTTTTCGCATCCAAATAACTGAAAAAAAGCTTTAGGTAATGAGTCACCTTTATTTTTGTGACTAAAAATATCGAAGGGACTTCCATGAATAATGACATAAATTGATTCTTAGTACTAAGGGCAAAGAATGAGGGAGATAACTATTGGACTGGTTCTTAACTTTTTTCCTGGCCAAATCACAGTTATAAGTTGATCTTTATTTGCTGGCGACTTACTAAATAAAATTTTAAATTGCTGTCAGTGCTTTTTTTTTTTTAACAGCTAAGCAGATTCATGGCTGTGGTGTGGGTGTCCTGGAAGAGCTGACCCACAGTTAAAAGTCCAGAATTGCACAACTCGGTGCATGGAGATCGTTAATTATAATTTTGAGGTGTTTTTGCACAACTGAAGTGGAGTGTATTATGTGTCATTCCCAAGTTAACAATCTTTTCACTATTGCCTACCAGACCAAGGCTTAGGCCTACACTTCAAGGCGTATAAATGGCCACGTTTTCTCTCTCTAACCTTATTTCTTATTATCCTATCAGTTAGCAGACTTTTCTCATATTCTCCCACATCATGCTCATTCATATCCCTGTGACTGGGTTTATGTAGTTCCCTCTCTCTTATGCCCACTCAACTTTTCCCCCCAAGATTTCATTTATTTGACTGACAGAGAGAGGGCACAAGCAGAGGGAGCGGAAGAGGAGAAGCAGGCTCCCCGCTGAGCAGGGAGCCCGATGCTGGATTCGATCCCAGGACCCTGAGATCATGACCTGAGCGGAAGGCAGACACTTAACCAACAGAGCCACTCTGGCATCCCTATCCACTCAACTTCTATCCTTTTTCAAGTCTCAAATAAATTAAAAAAAATCCACAAACACAATTTGTTAGTTAATAAGTCAGAACCCAAAGCGAAGGAAATGCAGTCCCGGTATTTTATGATCTCTTGGGGATGGATTGTAAATAAGTTGTCCTTTTTCCCTTTCTGGACCGCGGAGTGATTAGATGGCCTACTCTGAGTCAAATTTCCTAATAAGCATTTACTGAGTGCCTGTCTGTGTTCAGTTTTGTGCGAGGTGTTGGGAATGATTAGGACCGGGTCCCGGCCCTCCCTCAGAGAACCGGCAGTCTAGAGGACCGTAGGCCAGTAATTTCACACGATGTAACATGAGTGTGGGGCAGCACAGGACTACAGAGGACAGGCATCCAAACCCAGTATGCAGTAATCGGGGGGCAACCATGTGGAAAGACCTGGAGGAGGTGACGTCTAAGCAGAGTCTTAGAGCATGGGTGGTAGTTAGCCCAATGAGGAGGGTGGGAATTTCCAGAAGAAATAGCATGAACAAAGGCCCAGAGGTGAGAAACGGCACACAAGCTTAAGAGTTTGAGGCAGAGACGGGCAAGAGATGCACGACAACAGGAAAATGTCCCTCAAACAAACAAACAATATTTTCTCTCAAACATCTTCTACTTTAAATGTTAGGCCCCTGATGCTCTAAGCTCTCAAAGTTGCCAGATGCTTCTCTATTTCATAACAGGTGGGGAGAATTGCTAGCTGTTTCCTCTGCATCCCCCTACCCCTGCCTCGATATCCCCATAATCTATCCATCCGTAAGGCTCCTATTCTTCTATTCCCACAGTCACCATTTGTGGGTCCTTTTAATTTCTATGAGATAGTTGGGCAAATGCGATTAGATTCGCTTTTCAGCTCATCCTTTTACAAACAGGGTTATACGTCCCTTTGCCTCTCCTCTCTTCTAGGTCTGGGACAGGCCAATCATTCCTTCATTTTAGCCTTTAGGTCACACCTAGTTGTGTGTATATAATACTAATAGGCATGTGTGTGTGTGCGTGCACGCGCACGCACGCACACACACACACAGCAGCCTGTGCTATGTTCAACACAAAGCCAGATGGAATTCATTAATGTTTTCTCATGACCATCTTCCCACTTCCTTCATGAGCTTTCCTCTGCTTTACCTGGCCAGACTCCTCTGGGTGTGTTTCTGTTGCAAGTGGGAAATTCATGTCGGTGGATGGAGAACAAAGGAGCTGCACAGAGGCTGCAGAATTTGACTCTCTGCTGGTTCCTCTGTGTGCCCCGATTCCTACCGTGTTTCAGAGAGCTGCCACCCTCTTTGACCTGAGTCAGATGAAATCCTTTGAGCTTTCTGAGGCAAAGGTGCTACCCTGGTAAACAGCATTAGAATAATTCTCTCCTCCCTGGCCAAGCCGAGAGGCTTCCTCATAGTTTACTTTCTAGGCCTTACTCTTGCAAAGTGGAGTCCTTTGTTAGGGCTAGAATTTCCCATAAACCCGCTGGATAATTTGTTTTTGTTTGCCCTCTTTGAAATACTACACAAAGCAATCCCTGTAAAGGGCAATGCTGTCCCGAAGGCTGAGAAAGGTCCCTGGGACAGCGGCTCAGAGTTGCTCTTTTCAGGCAGAGCCAGCTGAGTAATCTTATCTCAGGTGACTGCTTTTCAAGGTGCCCAATTCCAGAGCTTTCCCTCTGGGAGCAGCGGTTCCACGCAGGGGATCACGTGCTTTCCAGTGAGGGGCAAAACTCAGAGAAATCCCAGGGCCCAGGATGATAGAGTCTGTTCAGGAGAATCTGGGGGAATAGAACGCGCCCCACCGACCATGCCCTTCACACCCCCACCCTCACCTCCACCCCCACCCCCCCCCCCACCCCCGCGCCCTTGGAGGTCAGCACCTGGCGGCAGGACCAAGACCACA
>LNAC01000418.1:266759-376510 GCA_002007465.1 Ailurus styani
GCCTTTGGAGATCAGCACTTGGCGTCAGGACAGAGACCAGATTAACAGAGGAGGTTAGGAGGAAGCAGGGAACTCGGGAAAGGAGGCGACATTGCAAAGTCACCTGCTCGGCTCTGAGTCAAAGGCTGTCAGTCACTTGGGCTCAGGCAGCTCGGCTCGAGAACAGCCCAGCCCTTTCCTGGGGCCGGGGCAGGGGATTGCTACATGCCAGCTTACCTGGGGAAAAACCAGTGCCTCACTTTGGTCCCTTCCGGTAACTGACACGACAGGGCTCCCTGAAGGGGGAGGGGAGAGCTCCCTCCATAAATGGTCCCACCCCTGGGCAAGGTGGCTCACTCAGGCAGGTAGCGACGGGGGAGTGTGCACCTGCCACCAGTCGAGCTCAGCCAGACTGCGAGACGAGGCGGAGCGAACTGAGGGAGTGAGTCAACCATGGACAAGTTGAAGTGCCCGAGCTTCTTCAAGTGCAGAGGGAAGGAGGTAGGGGTCTGGAAACGGTGGGAAGGGTGGGGGGCCTGGGAAAGGAATACTTCAGGGGAGGCCGTCTCAGGTTTTGCCTTCTGCACCTGTTCTGGTTCTCCCCATTTCTCTTCAGTTGCCTTCAAGTGTGCCTGAGATGTCTCCATAGGGTAGAGGGAAAAGAGAAAAACTCTTACTGGGGTAGCCAGAAGACTGAGGATCTGTCACCTCAACCTCTGCCTTGGGTATGCCCACACAGTCCTGGTTTTTATCCCTATCCAGACTGTGTCCATATGCTGGAGGGAAATGAGAAAATGCATTGTCCTTATCTGACCTGAGGAAACCTCCATACGTCAGAGAAGCTAGCAGGTTAGGAGAGAACCCCTTCCCTCTGAGGTGGAGAGAGAGCTACTCCACCTGGTGGGACAGGAGAGTTTGTCTCAGAATATTATTCTGTGGCTTCCAGCCAGGGATAGGGAGAGAAGTTAAACTTGACTTAACTCCAAACATCCCAAACTATCAGCCTATAGGAAAAGAAGTGTGTAATTTGTTTGTTTGCTTTAGTAGAAGCTATATTGGAGCCTTTTTCTCAAAGATCTGCAATTTCAAGAGTGTTGATTTTACCTAATTCATCTTTAAGGCTTTTGTATTTGAACTCTTATTCGCCACCTTCGTTTGTCCTTCATGCTGGGTACCACATGTAACCATCTGAAGTTTGGATGATCTCACCCAAAGAAGTAGTAAATACAGCCACCTAAAGAGGTTTTTGGTTTTGGCTTTGTTTTGTTTTGTTTTTTTCCTTTCAAGGGGTAAATGTTGTAAAGTAAAAGCAGCTATTAGCAGAAATCTCCTCAACCTTGGAAAGTGTCTCTCTCGGCTAAGGCTTTCAGAGTTCATTCTCTCCCCACCTCACCCCCCCACCTTGTGTGTGTGCACATGCGCACACACGTGTGTGTAAAATTATGCTTCTGTGGATTTTTAATAGTAGAAAGACAAACTCTTGATATTTTCTCTTCTCCAGAAAGTGACAGCTTCATCTGAGAATTTCCACGTTGGTGAAAATGATGAGAATCAGGACCGTGGTAACTGGTCCAAAAAATCGGATTATCTTCTATCTATGGTTGGATATGCAGTGGGATTGGGGAATGTGTGGAGATTCCCCTATTTGACCTACAACAATGGCGGAGGTATTCCCCCCACCCCAACTTCTTTCCCTTCCAGTTTAAATGATGTGCTTATGGCCTCTGAGGCTGTTTTTTTTTTTTTTTAAGATTTTTGTTTATTTATTTGACAGAGAGAGAGAGAGATCACAAGTAGGCTGAGAGACAGGCAGAGAGAGAGGAGGAAGCAGGCTCCCTGTCGAGCAGGGAACCTGATGCGGGCCTCGATCCCAGGACCTTCATGAACTGAGCTGAAGGCAGAGGCTTTAATCCACTGAGCCACCCAGGCGCCCTCTCTGAGGCTGTTTTAAGAACTGAGGAAAGGTGTGTGACAGTTTGGGTCATTAGACTATGAGTTGCTAGGTCAAGTTAGGAAGCTGGCTTTGCAAAATCCTCATGTATAAACTTGATAAAAGTTGTACATTTGACGCTTTTGTTTAGGATTCGATGTAGTCTTCCACTATGACTTGCTTTTCTTCATTTATACATGTTCCCATGATAATCTGTTCAGACTCAAGTTGTGTTTGGCTTACTTTAAGGCTGAATCTAAGCAAGAGGCTGGGGATTTTCATTTTAATATGAAGCTCAAGTACATTGGTTGTTTAAATATAGTAAGGCATTAAGTTGATTAAAAAGTAAAGGTTTAGTATTTTAAGTGGCAATATTCAGTTACATGTATTCTAAATTGGATTGAACTTGTATGTAGAGGTTCCTTGTAGAATGCAACAGACTTAAGTTCAAGACTAGGTGTTTAACTTCTGCAAAATGATACTGTTTATACCTCAGAGATCATTAAGGAAGACTCAATTAGAACAAGAAGAAAAAAAATAACTCTGTTGTGACACACAAAGGGAAACAAAATGAATTGCCCAATTCTCTAGTAGTGTTGAAACAACTTTTCACTTACACCATATTTTATTTACTTGTAATTACAGGTTCTATTAGAAGTGTGGAGGTGACATGCCCTTAGATTTCTTAATTGTGAACCAGTGAAACTGTGTCACTATAATTATTTTCCTTGGTATAATAGGATTTTGTGTGGTGATGTTTCAATCTTATAGTCCTTGTTAATTGGTTACATTAGAACATTCATATTGGCCTGTGAAGACTTAAGAGAGAAGCTCTGTTTAAGTGTTGGTGGCAATAAATTCCCCTCTTTGGAGCCTACATCGTTTAGTCATGGGTTGGGTCTAGGTTTGAACTGGAAAATGAGTTAGGAATCACAATCCCGTGGGTGTCTAAGTCCTCAGGTCTCATGTAGTAGTGAAGAGCATTCAGACTCCTTTCCAGCCTCTAGTGTTCAGGTTCAGAAAAACCACAGGTTCAGAAACTCCCTGTGACTTGTCATTATACATCGGCCCAGTGGTGGCCATAAACTTCCAGGAACTATATTAAACTAGGTTTAATAGAGAATTAGCCCCCTCCCCAATGCTATTATTTATTGTATGCTCTTATCTCTCCCACCTCTTCCTCTAAAAATGAATATATCAGTTCTCAGTTTTTAAAGATCGTATCATTTGAGTAATGTGTGCTCTAGGCTCTTGATTGCTTCATTCTCTTCTGTCCAAATGTAGGAGAGGAACATGAAATTCAGATTTTCCAAGTTTTAAAAGATCAGGTTTTTAAATATGGTTAGGTTTGGAAAACTATGGCTAAAATCTGGAATCATTTTTATCTATAGAGTCTTTTACTAGTTTATGAAAGAAAAGTATCATACAACCATAGGGTCTAAGACAAAAGTATCAACAATTTGGGACCAGGGTATTATATTAGCAGTTTACCAATTATGGCTGCTAATACAAACAGTAGTATAATGGGTAAAAAACTATATATGCCACTCAGGAAAATAATCACTTTTTTTTTGAAAAAAGAAACACAAACTATTTATAATGGGCTGGTAAAATTTCCCTCACTGTGGTAGACAGGGAGAGTCTGTATTACTTTTCTTCATATTTGTCATTGGTAAGACTAAAACTTCTATTAGTCATAGTAGTGATGGTATGCATTGCAACATCTATAAAAACACATTTGTCTCTATGTTTTAGTGACTAGTGGCTTGTACATAACAAGTATTTTATTGTCTCATTATTTTTAATGGAATATATTTTGAGGGTTGGGAGAAATGTAAGTCCCAGGTATGACGTTACAATATCATAATATGAAAAATACATGAGGAAAACGGTGCCACGTGAGTCAATGAAATATAGGTAATCCAAAAGCCCGTTTTTTTATCTATGGATCCTATTTTCTTATTAAACTTCGTTAAGACTTGTAGAGTACTTGATCAGTAAGTTTAATATCCTGTCCCTGCTTCTATCTACAATCTGGCCAAAATTCGAATGAGCAATTTATTATGTCCCAAAAGTGGGTGGAAGAAAACTAAAGTAATAAAATTTTTAAAAAATCAAAAAGGGATCTGGATAATCTACATGTAGGAGCATCGGTTGGTCCTCTTAAAATGAAAGTTGACTTTTTTTGAGAGAGAGAGAGCATGTGCACACGTGCTGATGCAGGGGAGGGGCAGAGGGAGAGGGAGAGAGAGAATCTCAAGCAGATTCCATGGGGAGGATGGAGCCCCACACTGATCCCACGACCTGAGCTGAAATCAAGAGTCGGACACCTAACCAACTGAGCCACCCAGGTGCCCCAGAAAGTTAACTTGAATGTACCTCAAAACTTCAGAATCTTTTAACAAAGCCAAGAAACTTCTTACTAACATTGAGGAAAGACCCTTATGATTATTTGGTGAATAATCCACTTAGCTGCAGTAACTTCCACTCTGAATCACATTTAGCATTTGCACCCAAAGTCTTAAAAGAACAGGCTATTTATTTGGAGAGGAGAAAGGAAGGAAACTAACTTTGAACAGAACTTTGAACTGTGTGCCTGCCATTTTGCCAAGTGTTTTGACAGAGGCTCTATAAATGAACCCTTACTACCGACTGAAGAGCTGGCATCACTCTCCCCATTTATGAGGAAACCAAGATCCAGAGAGGTTAGGTAAATTGCCCCAGGTCACATAACCAGTAAATGGTGGAGTCAGGATATAAACCTAGGTGTATCTGACTCCAAAGTCTGTGATCATTCACCGCCTCTGGATTCCTTTTTTACAGGCTATTGTTTTTAATAACCACAGCAACCTCTTTAGGTAACACTAGAATACCATTTCACAGATGAGGAAACCAAGGTTTAGACAATCAACTACTTTCTCAGAGAAACTAGTAAATCTGGGGCCTAAAACCTAGGACTCTGATTCCACTATATCAGAATGCTTTCAAAATGTTATGCTGGTTATCAGTGGCCACAAAGTTTTGCAACCTAACAGTGCTTTGCTTCTATTTTGCATTTTCTAGGTGCATTCTTGATACCTTATGCGATCATGCTGGCCCTGGCTGGTTTACCTCTGTTTTTCCTGGAGTGTTCGCTGGGACAATTTGCTAGCTTAGGTCCAGTTTCAGTTTGGAGGATTCTCCCACTGTTTCAAGGTTGGTATTGAAATGTTTTTCTTATTGTGCCTATATGTCTTTCGGTTTCTGTAGCTGTCCTCACTGGGGAGTGGGAAAATGTTTCATATTTGGACCTGGTGAAGGCAAAGAAGCAGATATTGTTTCTCTGAATGTTTGCCAGAGAAATGAAAGACCAAATGGTCATTTGTATTTCTGTTTCTCTTGGGCTGAAGATGCAGAAGGGGTTAGGGAGGGTACTGGAAGGGATTGTAAGGGTGTCATTATTGTCCTACATTCACCTTTTCCAATTCCAGGGCACACAGTTAAGCCCTATTGTGCGTTGTTGTTTTTTTCTCCTTCATGTGCAGCCTTTTGTCTTCTTGCTTTTGCTTATCTTTTCCAGTGCCCCATTCAGAAAAGTTGAAGGGCAGGTCACCATGTTTTCTGGGCCATTCCCTAATAGAATGGAACACTGGCGAAGTTTTTCAAAGTGCCTCGATTGTTATTAAGTATCAAACAGTGTTCCTGTCGGAAGATTAGATATCATTTTGGTGTGCATTAGGGGCTGCAAATTATTTGTAAAAGCTTCGACACAGCATCAAAAATAAATTTTGAGTGAGGCGAACCAAACATTGTGCGGGAATATTAAGGCAGCCATCTCAACAGTGAGCGTTGAGCACGCGAGTTGTATTCAGTATGCTAAGTGGCATCTTGAAACCACAGCGTTCAAGAAACTTCAGAGGTTTAAATTCAGATTATTACTGAATTATTGACTTTTCTATGCATGTGCTTGTAGAACTCCTGTACATTAACTCCGAGCCTTTATCTTCTACTTGTCAAAATACCGGTTTATAGATGAAGGTGTAATTAGTGGCCAGTGGGTCAAAACGATACGAGCTTTGAGTAGTGTTCGTTTATAAGAACAGGACCCACTCTGACAAGAACTTTCAGACATAGTAAGAGAGGAATAGCCATGGGCGATTACATGAACTTGATGGATCCCTACAAGTTTTCTGCCCTTGATATTAGTACCGTTTTCTAATTAACAACAACAACAAAATGGTTTCAGAAAGTTGATCATCAAAATAATTTTAAATTTGGGAAGAAAGCTATTTAGACAGTAGACCTTCCTCCCCATTCCCCTACCCCCTGCTGAAAACAAGAAAAGACTATGTTTGAACCAGCCTTCTCATTTTCAAATAGAGTTTGTGGAAATTGAGATGCAGCTTTTTTATGACTTAGCAAAAGAAATTGCTCTTGTTTGTTTTTTATTTCAATTGTTCTCTTTTCCAGGTGTGGGAATTACGATGGTCCTAATATCCATTTTTGTGACAATCTATTACAATGTCATAATTGCCTATAGTCTTTACTACATGTTTGCTTCATTCCAAAGTGAACTACCATGGAAAAATTGCTCATATTGGGCAGATGAGAACTGTAGCAGGTCGCCTATAGGTAAACTTCATTTATTTATTTAAAAATACTGTGAACGGAGAATCATTCTATCTTTTCTATTAAGCTCAAGGAGTTACATGATTTTCTAACCAATTTAGGGGCAATTTAAAGTGAGCCACGGGTGGGGCGCCTGGCTGGCTCAGTCCATAGAGCATGTGACTCTTGATCTCGGGGTTGTGAGTTTGAGCCGCATGATGGGTGTAGAGATTACTTAAAAATGAAATCTTAAAGTGAGCTGTGGGTTATTGATGAAATCAGGATAAAGCATGGATAACTTTGAAAATTGATTAACACAATATGTTCATTTCTGAGGGCCACCAGTGAAGCCAAGCCATCCTTAGGAGTAGGCAGGAGAGGAGAAAGAAAGTGGGAAAGTGGTAAAGACAAGCACTATCCACGATAGTACTATTGTGTTTCAGGAACCAGTGAATGTCATCCACGTCGTAAATTGTTGATCTTTGGGATTACGTAGTATTGATATTGTGGACTATTACTACTGGGATTGCCTATTAATACTACAGAATAAAGTAATAAAGCTTTAAGGCTTCTTAGGAATTTAGAGGTGTCATTTATCTACAGAGGTTAAATAAGTCCACATACTAAAAATTCCTTAGAGCGCTAAGTACCGTCCAAAATGATTGTTACTTTATAGTGGTTATTACTATATATATAATCACAGTTTAAATGGGCAGATATTTATTCACCCCAGCTTAGTAGCAGAGAAGATTTAAGATGCTAAATGTGCATGGCTTATTCCACTCGTAAGATTTCTCCTCTGCCCTCACCAAGTAACAATCTAAATGGTTTAATTATTTTACCATTAGAACTTTTTCTCAGGAGGGGCGCCTGGTGGTTCAGTCTGTTGAGCATCCGACTCTTGGTTTAGGCTCGGGTGGTGATCTCAGGGTCTTGGGACCAGCCCTGCATCAGACTCCATGCTCAGTGAAGGGTCTGCTTCTCTCTCTCCCCCTCTGCCCGTCTGCTCACATGCTCTCTCTCTCTCTAAAATGAATAAATAAATCTTAAAAAAAAACCACTTTTTTTTTCCAGGAGAGTAGTTGTCTAAGACTAAGTTCGTGTCTGTGTGTATTTTTTTAATAATTTTTAGTTACTCATTGTAATGTCAGTATAATTGCGGGGGACAGCATCCGAGTGAATAAAAGCTGGGCAGACATCAACAGTTTAAACTGCATCAATGGAAGTGAAATTTATCAGCCAGGACAGCTTCCCAGTGAACAATATTGGAAGTAAGTATGCTAGATAATCTACTTCTTAAACAGGTATGGTTTAAAAGTTTTGTAAATAACAATAAAATATGGATCAGCTTGTTCCTTACCTCATGTAAGTAGAAAAAAAGGGAATCAGAGCAAACTATACTTGATAAGACTCAAAAGCTTACCTAGCCTATGTGGGTAGTAATAACATGCAAGATCAGCCTCTAATCAACAAATTATCTTATATAAATTGTTTGTCAAATGAACGCAATACTGCCAGCAATGATTTGTTCGGTGCTTATCATGGATGAGTTAGGGCATTGCTCTGAAGAAAAGAATACTCAAATTTTAGACTATAATGAGCAAATTCAAATAATAAACTTTTGGGTGATGAGTAATATTGGGGGCAAAGTTGGTATTTAAAGCTGCAATTCCTCATTATCCATTTTGCTTATGATTGTCATTAAATGATAAAAATAGACACTCCAGCTTATATTTATTTGGGTTAACTTCAGCTGATCACTCTTTACTCTCCTGACTTATACCTACCTTTTACCCTTACCAAACTACCTTGATTATACAGAGCCCTTCCTCATCTACACATTCATGCTTTGTGGGACCCTTTTAAAATTTGGATCTTAAAATGTTCCCAAACATCACGCTAAGAATTAAAACCCTAGGTTCATGCATGTCCCTAATAGAAATCATTGATTTTTACAGAAAGCCTTTGAAAAAGGCATAAAAATTGGGATCATTTAGGTTTGATGCTAACTACAAGAATGATGAATAATTTAATTTTAGTTGTTTTCTTCATCTCTTTACCTTGAGAAAAATACTGTAACAAATAAAAAATAATCTGATGTAAGGTTATTATTATTTTTTGTATAAAAGAGCTTTGAAATACTAGGAGTCGATTCATAGCTAAAGGAATTAGTAGACCTTTTATTCTAGGGTTTGGAATTTTGGATCGGCTACAGTTAACCCTAAAGTTCAAAGCCTAGCTTTTCACTGAACTATTTTTGCCCCTCTGTACAATAGCATCAGTAAAAGGCTCACATGGGGGCGCCTGGGTGGCTCAGTCGGTTAAGTGACTGCTTTGGGATCAGGTCATGGTCCTGGAGTCCCAGGATTGAGTCCCGCATCAGGCTCCCTGCTCAGTGGGGAGTCTGCTTCTCCCTCTGACCCTCCCCGCTCTTGTGCCCTCTCTCTCACCCTCTCTTTCTCAAATAAGTAAATAAAATCTTTAAAAAAATAAAAGGTTCACATGACATGGGTGTATTAATAAGAAAGAACACTCACAAAACATCTCCCTGGATGATAAATATTACAAAATTCAATGTATGAAAACAAGCGATTCTGTATTCATAAAAAGGGCTTGTGTGTTTTCAGTAAAGTGGCACTCCAGCGGTCAAGTGGAATGGATGAGACTGGAGTAATTGTGTGGTATTTAGCACTTTGTCTTCTTCTGGCTTGGCTCATAGTTGGAGCAGCGCTATTTAAAGGAATCAAGTCTTCTGGCAAGGTAATTTGGAAAACACATTAGATAGTGATGTAGCTCTTTTCCAATTTCATTGCAGTTCAGTGTCAAGCATAATCAAATGCAGGTTTTTTTCTATAATGGGAACATTCAAATGTGTGAAAACCTTTCTAAGTAGGCAGCCTAGCTGTAAGAAAATACATAAGATCCCTGCTACTGGTTCAAACATAACAAGCAAAAACTAGTACCAGGGTTGTGCAATTACAGCTGACCCTTGAACAACGTGAGGGTGAGGGGTACCAGCCCCCACCTTGCAGTTGAAAATCCAGCTATAACTTTTGACTCCCCCACAACTTAACTACTAACAGCCGGCTGTTGACCAGAAGCCTTACTGATAACCTAAAGTCAGTTACCGCCTATTTTAGTATGTTATATATATTATCTGTCTTATTTTTATAAGAAAGTAAGTGAGAGAAAAGGAAATGTTATGAAGAGGGGCGCCTGGGTGGCTCAGTGGGTTAAAGCCTCTGCCTTCAGCTCAGGTCATGGTCTCAGGGTCCTGGGATCGAGGCCTACATCGGGCTCCCTGCTCAGCAGGGAGTCTGCTTCCTCCTCTCTCTCTGCCTGCCTCTCTGCCTACTTGTGATCTCTCTGTGTCAAATAAATAAATAAAATCTTTAAAAAAATAAGAAATGTTATGAAGAAAATCATAGGAGAACACACATTTACAGTACTGTATTTACTAAAAAAAAAAAAAAAATTCCTCCTCTAAGTGGAGCCACACAGTTCAAACCTGTGTTGTTGAAGAGTCAGCTATACTCAGAAGTTGGACCCCGCTAACTAATATAGCATTCGGAGGCTTGAGTATATATTTTAAAATTGTGTGTCCTATTATATAAATAAGCATCTTGGGTGGAATTATATATTGCAATGTTGGGTTTGGCAAGTCTAGATCCTCATTATATAGGGTTAGTGTCAGGATTCCTTCAATGGGAGAGAGAGAGAAAAAATCAAATATGCAGTCGTTCTCTTAAAGCTGGCCAGAATAGACTCAGAACCCTCTTTTTCAGTAAAGAGTCCTCTTCTGAAAAACACATTTTCCCCCTTTATTGCTTTATTTTTTAAATTTTCCCGAGAGCATAGTGGCAGTTTCAGGGAAAAACATGAAGTTTTCTCCGTGGACAGTTGTACGGTACCCAGAAAAGTGAATATTTATGTGTAACTACTGGACTGAAATCTCCTTAAAGACAAAAGACTAAATTATAACGAGACACTCCGATTAGATCACAAAAATACCGGGAACCTCACAAAGTCAGTGGAAACTTTCCAAAATAATGTTTCAGTTGCACATTTTTGAAACCCGTGGTTCCTTTTTGACGTTAATATTGAAGCAATCCATTAAAGGCCATTTGCCTAGGCGATTAATTTTTATTGGTCTCTGGATGACTTTAAATTGTCTCCTTGGGCATATTATCAAACACAGGACATCTATGGATCAAAGAAATCGTCGACATTAATGAAAAGCCGGCCTCAAGGGCAATCCACTCATCTGGAACCATGTGTTATCCAGGATACAAATACACTGCTATGTGTGCTATCAAACTCTCTTAATGCTAGCTCTAAGGATAAAAATATCAAGTGTTTGGTATTCACTTTAATGAGCTTTCATGGGATTTGGACATCTACCAGGAGATTCTTTTCCTTCTCCTTGGGGACTGAATATATACTAACTATTGCAGGTATAAAATCATTTCCCTTCTTACCTCAATGCAGTAATTTACCAAGAAGTGATATTCAGTCCCTTCAGACATTTATAAAGACATATTTAGGAAAGCACACTACCTCAATTTCAAGTTACCACTGCCGATGTACCGCGTCTTTACAACGTGAACCCAGGAAATATTGCTTCATACATCAGAGTGTTTGGAAAATGAATAATCTAAGAGTGGGGAGAAGAGAAAGAGAAAATTATACCAGTTTGGGTATTGGTATCACCAGGTTTATTACTTATGAAATGTTTTAATACTTTATTTTACTGATGTTAGCTGGCTAATAACTTTGTTTATATACAATTACATAACGGGACTTAAAAATTTAACTTACCCATCTCTGGTTGTTTTTCTTGGCAGGTGGTATATTTTACAGCTATTTTCCCCTACGTTGTCCTGCTCATCCTGCTAATCCGAGGGGCGACTCTGGAGGGTGCGTCGAAAGGCATTTCGTACTATATTGGAGCACAGTCAAATTTTACAAAACTTAGGGAAGCTGAGGTAAGACTTATTTGGATTTCAAATGATCCAAGGAGCTAAAGCTTAAAATCTAACACTGAAAATCTTTGGTTGCATATGCGCGTCATAATGTCATGGCTGGCAAAAGAATAATGCAGCTAAATGTGTTAGCGTTTCTGTCCACTAGGAAGTCCAATGTAGCCATTTAACATGACACTAGTGCTTTCCTTTTGGAAGTGAGATAATCATTTTTAGCAGTAAGGTTTTAAAAGTCATATTATTCATATAACTGATTCTATTCGACCAAAAGGATTTGGGGCCTATTAATCTGAGAAAGAGACTTTCATGTTGGAATACTTACCTACAAGTTGATGAGTAGGCTAGTGAGACTTCCTGGATAAATTTAGAGATCTCAAGATTTTAGGTGAAAGTCTAATGGTCTAAGACACATTTTCATTGTCTTCAAAAGTTAATATCCCTAAGTCAAGATCAAAGTGTACTCAATGGATTAGGAAGTTAAACCACAAATTTGAAATGAATGATGCATTCCATAAATGAAACTGTTACTTGCAACGAATATGAAATGGGTAACCCTCTTTTAACTTTAGTCGATTGCCAGATAATGGCTGTGTGTATCAGGGATACATAAAATCTTTTACACTTTTAACTGCAGAGAGCATGTAGATTAAGTATACTCTATATAGGATGCTTCTATTCACACAGCCTAAGAATGGTTTCACTTTGTCAGTAATCAGATCACATTCTCGGCACACATTAAGCTTCCTGCCAGCTAAAACACCAGGTCTTATGCTGAAGTCAAGAAACACTATGTTACTATTATCTTCCATACTAGCAGTGCTATCCAAAATGGATATTAGTTTGTTCACTATGGTATTCTTTGAGGAACTGATGCTAATTTCTAGCAATTTGCGATTTTCTAAATACAATCTGGATATATTTTTTAAAGATTTTATTTATTTAAAGAGAAAGCATGCAGGGGGAAGGATGGAGTGAGAGAGAGAATCTCAAGCAGACTCTGTACTGAGTGTGGAGCCCGATACAGGTTCAGTCTCAGGACCCTGAGATCATGACCTGAGCCAAAATCAAGAGTCGGACGCCTAACCCACTGAGCCACTGAGGCACCCCACAATCTGGATATTTATTTGTTGTAGAATTTTTCTGGTGAAAAAGTCAAATTTATCAGTTTTTGTCATGGCAATCCATCCTTTACCTTTTTTGAAAATTGAGATGTCAGTGCCTGACCTTTGGTTTCCTGTTTCCAAGTAATTTCACTCAGTAATTAACTACAACAGCCTTAAATTATTTTAGAACTATGAACTTTTATTATTTTAGTCTTGGAGATTAATATAGTTTGATGTGTCCACAGGCCATTTGTTTATCTCTTCATTTATATTGGACTTCACATCTTTTAACCTTGTTTGTTAATATCTTCCCAACTTGAAGACCATTTTCGATGATGAATAAGAAACAAATAAAATGGAAGCTGGGATTCATCATTTTCTTTCTGCTAGGTTGTTAAACAAGATAAAATATTAATTAATGCACTTTCAAAATGGTAAATTGCTATAGAAATATGAGCACACAATGATTTCACTTATTGCTGTTATTGCTATACTCTACTATTACGGATGCAACATTTTCCCTAGAAGTGGACCCTCCATTTTCTTTAAACTTCTTAACTTTGTGCACAAGTGAAATGCCCCTTTGATATTCTGTAAGTGAGTATTCCAAGCCTTAGATCACCTGAGCTTTATAGTTCCTGAAAAATTTATATGATTATTTTATATTGATCTGTTTCAAAGTCTTTATTTCCTTTAAAATATCAGACCTAAGCCTAAAGTTCCCTTGGAAACATAAAATTTAATCCTCCCTCTTCTTTACCCCATACAAATGGTACTGCCCACTCCTTCTTTGGGTTTGCTGGTAAGGAGAATTTTTTCCTAGACCTTTTTTTATTTCTCACATTCCATATTCTGAGCATGGGATCATAAATATATATATTTCCCTTTTCTTTAAGGGAAAGATTGTGATCTTTAGGAGAGCAGAGAACCATACAAATGTATAGCTAGGAGGGACTTCTGGTCTTCAGTGATTATTTTACTAATGCCTCCATTTTACAGCGATGAAATGGAAACCCAGAAAGATTCACATGTAGTTAAGTTTACATAGCCAGTTTGTGCATCTTGAATTAAGATTTTCCTGATCCCGAAATTAGTAATTTTGTATATAGCTATGAGATTGATAGATATGGAAATTAGAACTATGTTTGGGGGTTTTGCCGCACTTTATTTACCACCTAGGTACACATCATGGTCTGCAGTAGCATTTTGATAAAACCCAGACCTGCCACATCAATTTCCAGCTCCCCCTAATTCACATATGAATACCAAATGTATCAAGGAAAAGCAGCTGAGAGATCAACATAAGCATGTTGTTCATCTCTTAATATGTACAGTTACCTAAGAAATACGAGCATTTTATTTGTAATGATTTTGTTATAAGTGAATTTACATCTATCTGTCTATTCATTTCATCCATCCATCCACTTTGCTTTCTACTGGCTGCCTGCCATGATAAAGCGATTATAATGTAAGAATAATCTAACATCAGGCTGTATTCTGAAGACCTAGTAAATTTTACTCCTTCGTGACTTTTATTTCTATTGAAATTGGAAATAGATTACATACCTTTCAAGGGGGTAATTATAGTTTTTAATTTCCATAAAAGAAACTGAGTATCATTTTATGATTATTTTCCATAATAACCATAATAGCTACCGTTGAGCACGCTAATTGCTTTACACATGCTCTCTTATTCAATTCTCACATCATTCTTAGTACACTTATATCATCACCATTATCATCTTCATCATCTCCATTTTATAGATGAACAAACAGGCTTAAAAATGTTAGATAATTTGAAGTCAAGGAGAGTAAGAGGTATTGGATGTAAACTTCATTCTTTTTGACTCCAGAGTTAGAGCTCTTTGTCGCCATGTTATATTGCCTGCTTTTCACTGAGCGGTCCTGTTTTTCAATGGACTAAAACAAAAACAGAAACAAAAATGAAAAAACAAAACAAAAAAACCACTTTTGCCCAACTCTTTGTCAGTCTATTTGAAATCTACAAAATTAGGTTTTTTCTTTCATATTGTTATATCTACAGAATTTCACTGTTAATATGGATTTGCTTAGATTAGTTTCTAAGATTATTGTCCTTTAGCAAAGATATAGGAGGGGTAGATTGTAAAAGGCAGACCAGTAAAAGGGTAGGATTCGACGAAGTGAGTGGGAGGCTGCTTAAAGAGTTGAGGCTGGCTCTGTGAGGCTCTAATGGAACAAACATGGGAGGAGTGAACTGGTGATCTGAATATATCATCATTCTTCAAAAATTGCCTAGTATCACCCTTGTTAAGAATGGATATGTATCTATCATCCCCAAATTGATATGTAGAGTCAATAGAATTTTAATCAGATTGACAGCACAGTTTTCCTTAGATCTGAGAATGGATTGTAAAATATACATGCAAGAGAAAAAGGCAAAACAAAAAAAAGTATTTTTGAAGAAGGAAGACTTGTCCTACCAGATATGAAACAATCTTATAATGCTATAGGAATTAAAATAATGTGCTGTTAGCATAGATATAGACTTAGAGGCCAGTGGAACAGAACAGTAGTCTCAGAAATAGATTCATGGACATTTGGAACTTACTCTGTGGCAGAGGTGGCAATGCAGATCAATGGGGAAAGGATGGACTATCTAATTGATGTAACTGACACCCAAGTGATATAGTTGGCAATATCAATTATCTTTAGACAATTGATACTCCATTTAGAAGAGAAATTGAATTGGGCTTTCCACTTTAATATGTGCTGCATCGATTTTTCAGGTTAATTAAAGACATTAGGAAAAAAGCTTTAAATCTTTTAGAAAAAAATATAGGACGGTATCTACGATCTTCAGCTAAAGATTTCTTTTTAAGCCAGAGAAATCAAGGACAATACGTAAAAACAAAGATGGACACCTTTAGTTACATTAAAACGACAATAAAAATCTTTGGCTCATCAAAGGTCACAATGTTAAGAGGCAAAAAGTGTAAGCCACAAATTAGGAGGAAGAATAACATATATAATAGACAAAGGATTAGAACCCAGGTACATAAAGAATTTCTAGAGACCAAAGAAGACAAATAACCCACACAAAAAAATTGGCAAAAGACATGAGCAGGAATTTCACAGGGGGAAAAAAAAAACCTGTGGACTATAAAGACATAAAAACATACTAAACCTTATGAGTAATTAGGGTAAGGAAAACTCTCATTTGACAGCCACCAGATTGGAGAATATTAAAAATTCTGACCAATATTGGCAAGAAGGTGAAGGAATGGGAGCTCTCACACCTAGACGGTAATTAATTAATCAATTGATGCACTTTCAAAATGGTAAACTGTTAAATAAATATGAGCACACAATGATTTCAATTATATGATGTTAATGTGTTATATTATACTCTACTATTATGGATGCAACATTTTCCCTAGAAGTGGACCTTCCATGTCCAAAGCAGTAAAATAATGTGGCAATATTTAATGGAAGAGAAGATGCGTATACTCTTCGACATCACAGTTCCTCAACTTGGGATGAGGAGGGACGCATGGGAATACTTACAACTACATCATTTTGATAGCAGAATATCAAATCGCCTCGATGTTTCTCAACAGGACAGAGTGTGATCTGTGGTATATGCAGTGGGGCAACAGAGCAGTGAAAAAAATGTTGAAAACTACATATATTTAACTAAACCAGATGAATGTGTCTATATTTTTTCAGTTTTGACACAAAATTGAAATTTCATATGGTTCAAACTGATAACGAGTAACTTTCACACAATACTGAATGAAAAGAGGCAAGGTGTTGGGCGCCTGGGTGGCTCAGTGGGTTAAAGCCGCTGCCTTCGGCTCAGGTCATGATCCCAGGGTCCTGGGATCGAGGCCCACATCGGGCTCTCTGCTCGGCAGGGAGCCTGCTTCCTCCTCTCTCCTCTCTCTCTGCCTGCCTCTCTGCCTACTTGTAATCTCTCTCTCTGTGTCAAATGAATAAATAAAAAAAAAAAAATCTTAAAAAAAAAAATAAAAAATAAAAAATAAAAATAAAAAAAAAGAAAAGAGGCAAGGTGTATAGGTTTACATGCATGAAGAAAACTTTTCTCTCAACTCCATAACATGAAAAGCTAAATACCAAATCGTTTTGGGTATACATGTTTCTAGGGTAAAAATCTAAAGAGAAACGAGGAAATGAGAAACCCAAAAGTCGGGATAGCGGTTAGCCCTGGAGTGTGAGGGTGATCTATCTGATCAGAAAGGGGCACTGGGAGGCTTCCAAAGGCTGGTAACATGTCATTTTTTTTAAGCTGAGCAGTGGGTTTGGTGTTTTGGTGTTTATTTCATTGTTATTCATATTTATTCATTTGTATATACGAAGTCTTTTGTAGGAGCAAAAAGTTGAAAGTGTATGTTTTTAAAGATTAAATTATCTTCTCTTATAGGTTTGGAAGGATGCTGCCACTCAAATTTTTTACTCCCTTTCAGTGGCTTGGGGTGGCTTAGTTGCTCTATCATCTTACAATAAGTTCAATAACAACTGCTTCTCAGATGCTATTGTAGTTTGTTTGACAAACTGCCTCACTAGTGTGTTCGCTGGATTTGCTATCTTTTCTATATTGGGACACATGGCTCATATATCTGGAAAGGAAGTCTCTCAAGTCGTAAAATCAGGTAAGTGATGCTATACATTAATAACTTTGATTAATTCGGTGTAGCTCATTTAAGAAACACCAATGTAATTTATAGCAATTTACTTAAAGCACTCAGGCAAGGTTTAGGGTGTTGCATTTTCTTTCCCATTTCCTCTTATATAATTTGATTACTTTAATGATGTAATAATTCTTAGATGGTCTGAGAAAACAGGGCTATATTAGGGAACAATTGTTTAAGAAGATAATTTTCTGAATTTTGTGGAGTCCTTAATATGAATTGCTTACTGTACAAGTATCAGGCATCATGGATGACTTTAGATGTGTTATCTTCATTTAATTTATGTATATATATATATACAAACATGTATATATGTATATGTGTGTGTATTCATATATATATGACTGTGTAAGAGTATAGATGTGTGCATGTATTCCTCCATGCAGTCTTGGGTCTGAATTTTTAAAACACATTAACATCATATAGATAGAAACCCAGGTAACTTTTGAATGTCCAGCTATGTCCACCTTTAAATGAATCTGATTAATTTACTTCCTTACTTTAAAGACATTACCTAGGGATGCTTAATTATCTGGCTAAGATTCTTAGGAAAAGAATTCTAGAGTTCTTAGTAGTAGGAATCCTTCATTAGATTTTTTTTATGGCCAGTATCATTTGATGGTAGAATGTTAGTGTCCAGCTCCTCATTTACAGAGAAGTGGACTGATGCCCAGAAATGTTATGTCTTGCAGAAGATTAAATCATTAGGAAGTGACAGAGCCTAGGCTAGAAGCTCATTCTCCTGAATCTAGGTTAGTCCTCTGGGAGTCTGGAGAAAGTTAAAATACTTAAAACAACAAAATATCACATAATATGATTGAAAACAGATTTAAAATCACCTCTAACAATAATATACATCAAATATAAAATAAGATTCAATTTCTGGTTTTGTTACATACAATTTTGCAAGTGTCCATATACTAATTAAAATGGCACTATAGCTAGTGATTCTGGGTGAACATTTGGAGAGACAGCTGAAGACTAAAAAGGTAGTTCCGTAAGCATAGCTTTCTTGATAGTGTGATTCTTTTAGAATTTCTAGGCTTAATTTAGGTTTCTGGAGTTTAAGACAGTTGTTATTCTTCATGAATCTCTAAAAAAATGAAATAGGTTAAACAAAATCGTTGAAATAGTGAAGATTTCTTATGCGAGCAATGTACCACTTACAAAATTCATCTCATTGCCTTAATTCACATCACATGCTCACATTATCACTTCGTTGAACAATCGAGTCAAGTATTTTTAAAAGTGCAAGTGAAATAGTTGCCCGAGAATGTGTATCACGGGTTGTGTCGCCAAATTAAAATGAAATTTTTCTAGTATCTTATTTTGAAAATGTCCACATGCGTGAAGCTTTTTGGCAACTAATTTAAATGAAATGTCATATATTTTTCCTAGGTTTTGATTTGGCATTCATTGCTTATCCAGAAGCGCTAGCCCAACTCCCAGGGGGGCCATTTTGGTCCATATTATTTTTCTTCATGCTTTTGACTTTGGGTCTTGATTCTCAGTTTGCATCCATTGGTAAGTAATACTCCTGGTGTTACCATATCCCTCTTCTATTTTATTCATGTTTCCTCTACTTAAAAACATCCTTTCCTTACCCTTGGTGTCCCCATTAGCTTTTACTCTTAGAATCTGAAAATTCTTTTTAATTGGATTTTAAATACGGAAAAGTACAAAGTACTCATGTAGTAGATACCCAAAAGGAACAGGTATTAGTATTATTTTACTTTGCCTCAGAAATGAAATTGAAGTCCCCTCTGTTTCTCTCCCTAGTACAATTCATGGATTGTGTGTGTTATCCAGTCCATGTCTGTATCCGTTATATATACATCCATAAATGACATACAAATGTTGTCACATAAACGTGAAGTTTCATAACACACATACCATTCTGACAGTTGTTTTTTACATGTATTGTGAATCTGTGTTGATACATACTCATATCAATTGAGCTAATTCACAGTCTGTTGCCATAATGATGGGCATTTGGGTTACTTACAATTCTGACAAATTACACACGCTACTGGAATGATTGTTCTTGCACGTGGTTCCACGTACATGTGGCTTTACATACACGTGTCCCTAGGGTACACACCTAGTAGTTCTGAGACATTATTCATTAGATCACTCTTACATAACACACTTTAATAGTTGACTATGTACAGTATAAAGTCTGGCCTCCTCCAGTTGACTTTCAAAGCCCTTGGAAATTTCAAGCTTGTATCTTAACCCTTTTATCCCTACATCCTTCTGCTTTCAGCCAGTACTCTGTTTCATGAGCACATTTATTTCTTAAACCGAGACGGCCTTTCTGTCTCCGTGCCATTTATTCAAATATTCACCTTACTTTAAAGTTCCCCTAGAGGGCGCCTGGGTGGCTCAGTGGGTTAAAGCCTCTGCCTTCGGCTCAGGTCATGATCTCAGGGTCCCGGGATCAAGGCTCACATCGGGCTCTCTGCTCAGCAAGGAGCCTGCTTCCCCCTCCCTCTCTGCCTGCCTCTCTGCCTACTTGTAATCTCTCTTTGTCAAATAAATAAATAAAATCTTAAAAAAAAATAAAGTTTTCCTAGAATTCTTCTTTTCCTGTAACCCTCTTTCAAACCATGTCAGCCCTCAGGGATCTGTTACCTTATAATTACTACTGATGAAAAACCTTGTATAACAGACTAAAAACAACAAAGAAAGAGAGCAGCACTTCGTTTTTAAAGAACCAACAAGTGGTGACTGCCAAGAGAAAGGACCCTATGGATTATTTATTTACATATTTGACAGAAAGAGAGAGAGAGAGAGAGAGAGAGAGAGAGAAATTACAAGTAGGTAAAGAGGCAGGCAGAGAGAGAGAGGAGGAAGCAGGCTCCCCGCTGACCAGGCAGCCCGATGCAGGGCTCGATCCCAGGCAGAGGCTTTAACCCACTGAGTCACCCAGGTGCCCCGACCCTATGGATTTTTAAAAGCAAGGGGTAGGCACTCAGTGTCATATGCAACTGATGAATCCCTAAACTCTACCTCTGAAACTAAGAATACATTGTATGTTAGTTAACTGAATTTAAATAAAATTAAATTTAAAAATAAATACAAAATAAAGCACTTCATTTAGGGAAAAACAAACAAACAAACAAACAAAAGCAAGGAATAAGACCCAGAGTATATTTTCAGCATATATTTGTAAATTTGACTAATAGACGTTGAATTCTTTGATTAAAATTATTGGCAAATGAGTTGACATATAACATGTCATTTTTCCCCCCTCTTCTGAAGAAACGATTACAACAACGATTCAAGATTTATTTCCCAAAGTGATGAAGAAAATGAGGGTTCCTATAACTTTGGGTTGCTGCTTGGTTTTGTTTCTCCTTGGTCTCGTCTGTGTAACTCAGGTATTACTATAGTATTTTTTCATAGACAAATCGTTAGTTGCAACGTTCTTTAGAATCTAAGTGAGGAAAACAAAGGTTAAATAGGATGCTAGGGACAAGTCCAAGTCTGACTCAGCTCAAGGTTTTCTGAATTTTAGCCCAGAGTTTTTCCCATTGTAGTATAATTTCAATAGTTTCATATATTGTCAAGAGGGCAGGAGACCCAATAATGGACAATTTCCCCCATTATGATAAAGTTATAGACTTTAAACACATACTATATTTTTTGGCAACTACCACACAGCACACAGACACTGCGTATCATTTTGATCATCAACTATTCTAAATGCTTATTTTTTCCAGTGACTCAGTATAGGATGAAGGGGGGATCCTTTTTGAGAAATTTAAAGCCACATTTGTGTTTATGTTTGAAAATATTCCTTTTTCACATCTTAGCACGGGTGAAACCAAGGAGCACATGTTAAGATCAAATGAATAGATTCGATGTAAAGACTTCATCAACCATAAAAATAATTAAAAATATACTTAGAGGTAATTGATATTTTTATTTTTTGGTAGGCTGGAATTTACTGGGTGCATCTGATTGACCACTTCTGTGCTGGATGGGGCATTTTGATTGCGGCTATATTGGAGATAATAGGAATCATCTGGATTTATGGTACATAGCAACTATAGAATTATCTATACATTTTATTAAAATAACTTAGTGTGATTATTTTCATTACGTTTACTAAAATTGTAAGGTAGAATATTACTGGAAAAATTAATTAGGGATAAAATGTAGTTAAAGGTGTATACTTCATTGTTATAGTATAAGAAAATGTTTAGACAGAAAGATAATTTGTGGCCACAATGATGGATATGGAGGAAAATGTGAGCAAGGACTGAAAGCACTTTTTTTAATTTATTTTTGCCTAAGGCGGGAACAGATTCATTGAAGATATAGAAATGATGCTTGGAGCAAAAAGGTGGATATTTTGGCTATGGTGGAGAGCCTGCTGGTTTGTCATTACACCTCTTCTTCTGATTGTAAGTATGCCATGAATTTGGTATCAATGCTATATATATATTTGAACATTTCCAAGATAAACTTGAATAATTCAGATTGAAGGCAATAAGGCAAAATAGGATCATAAATTAATGACTTTCAACTTTTGCTTTATGACTGCAAGTTGCCTCAAAATGCCTTTGCAGTATTGTTTTTGAGGCTATAGGTTTAAACATTTACCATTTGAGAAAGTGAACAGGCTCCTATAGACTTAAAGGTCCTATGTATTTAAAAATTATCAATAGAATAAATGAAAATAAGTCATTCATCTGCAGGTTCCCTAAAAATATGGTGAGTCATCTACAATATTTCTAACCTCTCTGCTAAGACCCAGACTATGCCTGCAAGGACTATGATCTAAATATACCAATTGCTAAGAAACAGCACTCAGATTTTTNTTTTTTTTTTAAAGATTTTATTTATTTATTTGACACAGAGAGAGAGATTACAAGTAGGCAGAGAGGCAGGCAGAGAGAGAGGAGAGAGGAGAAAGCAGGCTTCCCGCTGAGCAGAGAGCCCGATGTGGGCCTCGATCCCAGGACCCTGGGATCATGACCTGAGCCGAAGGCAGTGGCTTTAACCCACTGAGCCACCCAGGCGCCCAGCACTCAGATTTTAGTGCATATTTTTTTCTTTATGGGAGGGATTTGCTATCTGAAATTACTAAAAGAAACTCACCACTGTCAACAGAGGCAACAGTTTATGTTAAATTCAACAATTGGTTCTATTTAGGAACTGAGGGAAAGAAAGCAAAAGATAGCTTACTGGAGAGACCCTGCATATAGACGTGATACCGTTAAATAACAGTTCAGGGAAGTCAGTGAAAAATAAACAATAGGATAGAGAATTACTGCAGTGGTGGAGGTGGGGGAATGGCAAAGCTTCATAGAGGACGTGTTTTGGTTCTCATTGTGTCCATGTTTCAAAGCTTTTCCTAGGAAAGGACGTTAAATAATTTGATCCAGAATTTGCTTCACATCTGAAATATTATGTTTGTTTTATAGAGTGTTAAGCTTTATTTTTTTCACATTTTATAAGGTCAGTTTCAAGTAGGGAGCAGTTTGGGACTGGAGGTACTGAATTAAAATATTTCGGATGCTCCATATTCTAGCTAAATGATTTAGACAGTGGTTCGAAAGATTGTTTTCCTCTTCTGACAATTCTCCATAATAAAATAAACGCTTTATCAAGTAAGAAGCTCTCATAAGACTTTTTAGCCAGTTTTTATTGACTACATAGCTTTTCAAATGTAAAAGCATTAAATATTAAATGATATATACATTATCATCTATTTTGTATAAAGGGATGTGAAATCATGGGTACTCCAGTATCCCTCATCCATTCTCTTGTAGTTATGTAAAAAAATTATAATTGGGAAATACACTTGAATTACTGTAATTAAGTAGAATTAATCTACTTAGTTCTAAAATTAAACTTGAATACCTACTTGATAAAGATTCTTACATTCCATTTCCCCACTGATTTTAGTAAAACCTAGACAGCTAAGTAATTTAGAGAAACTACTAGGTGACTCTGGTTTTCGTTTACTTTGTTTGCTTTACAGATTTCTTTTTTTTTTTTAATATTTTATTTATTTATTTGACACAGAGAGAGAGATTACAAGTAGGCAGAGAGGCAGGCAGAGAGACAGGGAGAGGAGGAAGCAGGCTCCCTGCTGAGCAGAGAGCCCGATGTGGGCCTTGATCCCAGGACGCTGAGATCATGACCTGAGCCGAAAGCAGAGGCTTTAACCCACTGAGCCACCCAGGTGCCCTGCTTTACAGATTTCTAAATAATTAGTTTTAATGCTGCAACATGTCTAGTAGGTTTTTTTAAAGAGTTATTTTTTTTAACTTGGCTTTTGAGTGTTTTCCTTGTTAAGATTCAGATTTCACTGTTTTACCCAAACACACCTTGAGTTTGTTTTTCCCTTAAAGAAGAGGCTGGAAGTGAAGTGCACTTTAGCAAATATGTACCAGTAGCGTGTGAATGTGTCTGTGTTTTGGGTGTGGAGTAAGGGGTGCTCTGTGCAATGGGAAATAATAGAAACAACTGCTAATCAAGGAGCAAAGCATTTTCACTAAAGGGTACTTTACATTCTTCTTGAATTTATATGCTGACTAGCTTATAGCATAGAATAAAACCATACTATTGTAAGTGAAAGTTAAAAGTTCAATCATGAAAATGTTCAGATATTATTTTATTTTCAATCTGAAATAATACATGGTAAAGTAGTTTACTGAAAAACATGTTAGATCAGTATTTCTATCTTTTATAAATATATGGATGTGTTCATTTTGGAAGAATCTATTCAAAGTCAGACACGAGTTATTTAGATGAGTTCATTTAATATTATCTTCTGGCTAGTTACTGGATTATCTTAGTTGCTTGACTACATTTCCATTTTAATTGCTTTTGATAGATTGTTTCTAAGGGATGGGATCAAATTCCTAAAAATTAGTGCAATTGAAATCGTTAGTGCAATAAAGTCTAACCTTTAGCTTCGTCTCCTCATACTTTACTTTCACAGGCAATTTTGATCTGGTCACTGGTGCAATTTCATAGGCCTGATTATGCCAAAATTCCGTACCCTGACTGGGGAGTTGCTCTAGGCTGGTGTATGATTATTTTCTGCATTATTTGGATTCCAATTATGGCCGTCGTAAAAATAATTCAAGCTGAAGGAAATATCTTTCAAGTAAGCGCATTTATATTATTTATACTTTATAGAAAGCACTTATCGAAATGAAGATTATCATATGGTAGTCTTTTCGGATTATGAAACTTTAGGCTACTTCTATACCTGATACAATCATCTGATTACTATGTGCATAGCATAGCTTTACTCCATATATCTATTTGCGCATGTTGAAGCAAATGAACATTTTGCTTTATATCTATCATCTTTAAATGCATTGTCTGGTTATAATACATGTCCTCATAGTTTATTTAGACTGGAAAAAGCCTGGTAAATTATTTCAAACCCAGTCTGGATCCTGACTGATCCTTCTTGCGTGGAGGTGTAGGCAGATGGGGTTGATTATGACATCTCACTAGGACAATGACAAGGACCAATCTCAGGAGTCAAATTTTAAATAATTTCCCAAGTCCACCACGATCAATGGTTGGTGCTGGAGCTCCCTTTGTTTGGTTCTTGAAACCTCCCAAGTATACACTTGTTTAAATCCTCACCTAACACTCCCTCTAAAGGCAGGACAGAAACGTCAGACAATTAAGTAAAAATACGTGGATTTATTCTGTTGTTCAAACGGGCTCATACACTTGCTTTTAAAATCATTTACATACTCAGTTACTTTGGTTTCATAGTTAGTATAATTCTAGTAACAGTTAAATTTGAGTATCATTTTTTTAGTGTACTCTATTAAGAATTCTGATGATCACTTTTTCCTATTTCATTGTTTTTTTTTGTTTTTTTTTAAAGATTTTATTTATTCATTTGACACAGAGAGAGAGATTACAAGTAGGCAGAGAGGCAGGCAGAGAGAGAGGAGAGAGGAGGAAGCAGGCTCCCTGCTGAGCAGAGAGCCCGATGTGGGCCTTGATCCCAGGACCCTGGGATCATGACCTGAGCCGAAGGCAGCGGCCTTAACCCACTGAGCCACCCAGGCGCCCTCCTATTTCATTTTGGTTAGCAAAGAAACTTAATATGGGTTTTTATTTGCTTGTTTATAGATTGTAACACTGATGGTCTAAAACAAGTTTTTTTTTTCTTTTCAGCGCATTGTAAGCTGCTGCAGACCAGCTTCAAACTGGGGTCCATACTTGGAACGACATCGTGGGGAGAGATATAAAGATATGGTAGATCCTAAAAAAGAGACTGACCATGAAATACCTACAGTTAGTGGCAGCAGAAAACCAGAATGAGATCTAATTTTCAAAAATATGTGGTCATACAATGTGATTATTTTAGAACAGAGGAAAATTTTATTTATTTGTATGTTAACTTAGTAGAAAAATGTATATACTATGTTCATGATAGTATAAGCTTTTTCCCCCGATTTAAGCAGGAATGTAATATAATGTGAATCTACTAATATTTAACAATGTGATTATTATATTTCTTTTTAGATTATCTATCTGTATAACACATACATGACTGTCTCTATGGCATAGTAACACTTTTGTAAATATTAACCATATTTGTCTAATATACTGAAGACTTTATTTTGAGCCAGTTATTTAGAAAATTATGTTTTCTATTATACAAGTTTTAAAATATGATTTGCTTATATTTTCTTAGTATACGATCTTTCTTTTCCATAAAGCTGGGGAAAATAAATCAGTATATTTAAAAGAAAGTGTTAAAATTGAAGGCCTTATCTAACTAGAAATGCTATACATATATGAAAAAATGGACGGTGTATATGAGCACTGTAGTTTAATACTTTTAATACATATATATCTAAAATTTTGCTGTATTTATGGGTCTCTTTTTCTATGTGAACTTAGTGGTTATGTTCTTTACTTACAAATAGTGAAATAAGACAGAAAAATAAGGATTCTATGGCCAGTAAATGATAAATCTATCACAAGGAGTCCAAGTTCTTTCTTTCCCCATACAATGTCTTCCTTAGGTTATACTTGGAAGAAAATATCTCCCACCTCATTTCTACTGGGTTTCACAAAATTAAGAGTTGTTCATTATGCTCTGAAATTTAGATTTTCAAATAGAACATGGGAAAAATACTAATGAGGAAATGACTTCAATCAAATCTAAGATCTTACTATTGTAATACATCATTAATAGATCAAGTAAAATGATTTTTGCCTTATTTGAGTAAGTTACTACTTACAGATGATAACATTAAAGGAGATAAACTTGTCAAACTTGTAAAGAATGAGGGAAGGCAAATTAGAAAACCCTATATCCCAGTTTCCTTAAGGAAAAAAAAAGATAATGAAAACATGTCATCAACAGGCTTATACATTGATATTATTGACCACTGGTTTAAACATCACAGCCTAGAATAATGAACAGTGCCTAAATAAGTAAGAAACTTCTCAGCTGTTCTTAAGGCTCTTAACCTGGGCTTCAGAGAACATATGAAACTGACATTATACATAATATCTTTCTATGTGAATGTGTACATGCATTTTTCTAGGGAGAAAGTCTAGAGATTTCATAACATACCAAAGGGATCTGTGACTCAGAAAAGTTTAAGAACCACAAATACTACTACTTCAGGCTTTTTGTTCTCAGCAAGTGAGGAATAAAAGGAATCATTTTAAGTCTTAATTTCTGATACATTTTAAATTCCTTTTCCTCTTCATTTTCATTGAAGATTAAAGGAATAAGAGATTGAGGTATTTAATTTATACTGGTAATTTATTTTGGGGAGAAGGGACATGAAGGTAGGTAAACAGGCCTATAATTGAACAATCTCAGTGAGCTATGTACATATATATAAAATGAACTCGTGTTAGATATTCTGAGGATTTTGAGGGTAAGTCAAATGCCATTAGTGAACTTCAACAGACTGTTAATTTCTCAGTTACGCTGAATTTTATAAAATATTTGAAATAGATGGCTGGCTAGAGTTAAGAAATACTTTTTCTTCATTTTAATCCGTATTACATTACATGGATTCTATCATCTTATTTTGGTGCTATCTGAGGTGTCAATTTTCCACCCAATAGAAAAACGTGTGCCACTTTCTATAGGTGATTCTTGTAATTCAGGGAAGATTTAGGCACATTTCTAATGAAATAATATCAAATCAGTGGAGGAGAAGTTGATGGGGAAGAAATCCCCTTCAAGAGCTGACTACAAAGAGTAAAGAATTTGTGTGACTATCTTCATGAGTGTCAAAAGCAAGATCTTAACAGTGCCCGGCATATTTTAGGGTGCTCAATGATAGCTCTTATTACAGATTTGACAGTGGTTAAGAGTATTCTGTATAATAGAGTTCCATCAAATCCCATTTACTTGAATGCAAAAAGACATTTGTAATATTGTGTTGTACACCAAAAAGTTTTTTTCACGTGTGAGTGAAATTGAAATCACTCTATCTCAACTATATTCTTTTTGCTGTAGCTTATTTTTTAACGCAAAACTTAACAACTGTTCCTTTCTCTACTGTTCTCTCATTCCTTCCCCAGTAAAACATATATATATATACACACACATATATATGTTTATATATGTTTATAAACTTGTCAAATTTGTATATATATAAAATATATAAATGTATAAATATATAAAATGTGTAATCAATTCTTTAAATGTCAGTAAAAGCAAATTGATAAATGTCTGGCTTTTGTACCTGAGTTGGCATCCCCTGCCCTTTTAAACAATTCATTTGGAATAAACACATAAAATCAAATGAATTCACTCAAAGTTCCTTTAATGGTTGCCTCCATTGTTATTACATTCTCGAAGCCTGTGAGATCTCCCATTAACGAATGCACCATTTAAACCCTTGATAACTAGGAAATGTTCCAATTCAACCAGCTTGTATTCCATGATCCTGAAGTTTAGCAATATTTGCTTCTGCATGGTTATCAAGTGTGGGGAATTAATTAAGATATCCCGAGAGAGGCTGATGGCTGAAAGATTCTTATCAGTATTGCTGTTAGTTGACCCAGTAGAAGAGGTTGGTCTTACTAGTGCAAGAGAAGTCGAATTTGATGACATTTCACCAACACTGCTCTGTAAGGGAAGGAAATTATACATATGTAGTTTATTGAGTTTAGCAATTTCCAAATACAGCTGACCTTTAACTGGGGGGGGGGCGGGGGTTAAAGGCATCAAATTCCGGTACAGAAACCCGTGGATAACTTTTGCCTCTCCCAAAACTTAACCACTAATAGCCTAGTGTTGACCAGAAGCCTTACAGATAAGTCGATTAACACATATTTTTTTATGTATTATACACTGTATTTGTACAATAAAGTAAGCTAAAGAAAATTTTAAGAAAATCATAAGGAAGAGAAAATACATTTGAAGTACTGTATCAAAAAAAGAAAGTAATGACCCATGGAGTTCAAACCTATGTTGCTCAAGGGTCTATTGTACTACCAAATAACATGTTTAGTCTTGGTTACCAAAATAAACTGATTGTCCCCCCGTAAGAATTAGAGATTGAAAATCTATTGAACAACAATGCTGACTTGGAAATACACTCTTCCCAAACACTGAAAAAATATATACATGAAAGTAACCTTTAAATATCAAAATGCCCTATCTTCGGTTTACATTTCTTGGACGGAAAAGTAGGTCTATACGTGGACCCTGATCCTTAACTAAAAGGATCACTAAAGATCTAAAGTCACTTGCAGCTTTCAATATCACCAGGAAACCCACATTTTGACCTGAGTCATTTACAAAAGCCCAAATATCTGTCATAAAGATGGTTGAAACCATGGGGAAAAAAGGCACACAAACATAAGGGGTAGTAGAAGCTAGAGAAGAGAGAGAAGGTGTAGATTCCTAAAATAGTAAGTGGCGGAAAGCGGGCACTTTCAGCTCTACTTTTCAAGTGGATGAAAAGCTGACCACGTTACTCAGTGCTTTTTACAGCAGACCACAGCTGCCCAGTCACTGGTCAATAAGAATGAAGCGTGGGGGTAAACATCTGGGGCTCTTGCAAGAGAAGAGGAATGAAATGACCTTCCCTTACTCTTATTTTACTATGTTGGCATCTTTCTACTCTCTCAGACACACACCTCCTACCCATGAACCATCTAACGTCATCTAATTCCAATTTCTCTTACACACTTTACCTGACAGCGGCTTTTCCAGAAGAAACACATAAAAGCGAACAAAACGCCGCTCAGTAAAAGCAACAGGATGCTCATGTTTCCTCTTCTGCCTCTTTCCCTCTTCTCGGGCACAGAGGCACTAGGCTGGCAGTTGGGAAACAGGGGGACACTAGTCGCCAGACTAGGGAAGCCGCAGGCCACGATGCTAAGCGTCCCGCACTGCCTGGTGCAACTGGAAGACGCCTCCACTTTCAGCTTTATATACTGTAAGGGGCGTGTGACTCACAACGGAGCACCTATGTGAGGGCGCTGCGTCACAATCTGATGACGTAAACCCAGAAGCAGGCGGCAAGACCCCAGCCTACTTGGTTGCGATGTCAGGTCGTTAGGGAGGGCAGTGAGAGACCCCCAGGGCGGTCGGGATTTCCAAGAAGCTGAAACATGGTAGAAATACAGACTCCAAATTCTTTGGTTAAATACAAGATTTTAAAAGTTCTCTTCCCTCCTTTATTTCCTCTTTTAAATTATCTTTGTCTTTGCTGCAACCACTCCATTATTCATTTCAAAAACAAGTTCAGAAACAAGATAGAAATGTACTGTGAAAAGTAGTTACCCGCAAACTGGGTAAGTCTTTGCTAGAAACCTCTTCTACAGTCCCACTGCTGTTTTAGGACTCACTCTAACCCTATTCACATTGGGCTAATTATGTACATTTGTGTCACTGTACAGTTTAAAAAGTAATTCCAGAGAAATTCTCTCATATAATTCTCACAATAATTTTGTGATATAGGTATTTTTAATACTGTGTCTACTTTCAGATGTGCAGAAACAGAGTCAGGTATTAAGTGAACTCATTTGAAACTAGTAGCAAAAGCAGGACTCCAGGGCGCCTGGGTGGCTCAGTGGGTTAAAGTCACTGCCTTCAGCTCAGGTCATGATCCCAGGGTCCTGGGATCGAGGCCCACATTGGGTTCTCTGCTCAGCAGGGATCCTGCTTCCTCCTCTCTCTCTGCCTGCCTCTCTGCCTACTTGTAATCTCTCTCTCTCTCTCTGTCAAATAAATAAATAAAATCTTAAAAAAAAAAGCAGGACTCCAATCCACAGAGTTGAGTCCTGAGATCAACTCCCCCATTCCCTTGCCTTCATCCTCATCCTCAGGACCTCTACCTGTACTTGCTGACTTGTGAGCATCGAGTATTTAATATTTTCCACTCAAGGAATTGAACAGTATATTTAGATTAATATTAATGAGAAGTAACAGATACAGGAATCATTGTACTCAACAGGAAATGTTCAAGAAACCTGGATAGATGTCCAAGATGACACTGAGCTAAAAACTCAGAACTAAAAGCAATAGCCAGGGTAATCTCAAGATGAGTATCAAAATACAACCCCTAACTGCTTGAGGGAATGACTCACATCTTCATATGGGTAGGGAAGAAAGGAATTATTTATAAATTTTTCACATCAAACTTATTTCCCAATTATGAGTTCAAAGCTTAAAGATTTATTTATTCAACAAGTATGTATTGAACCCTCCTGTAAAGGGTGGGCACTGTGATTTATTCTGGGGATATGATTACGAGCGAAAATAAGGTCCCTGTTCCCCTGGAATGTGCACTGTCGTGTGGGAGACAGACATTAATCAAACACCCACATAAATGAATGTAAAAGTGCTAATGAGATAAGTGGTAGCAAGAAGTACATGGTGGCACAGGAGCTTCTAAGAGGATATGGGATATACAGAAGAATGATGCTCCTGGTGTTAGGGCTTATTCAATTAGATGGATGGGAAATAACCATGTACGGGATTACTAATCATGAATTTGGTGTTGGACATGTTGAGTTTGAGGTGACATTGAGACATGAAATAGTTGAGCTTGGGGAGATAATTGAAGACATAAATTTGTGAGGCATCTACATATAAATGATAATTGAAGCTCTAGATATGGAAGAAATCCCCTCATGTTAGTTTGGGACACACAAAGAAAGAATAGAGCATGGAAGGGTTTCAATATTTAATGGCTGGGTAACACCACTTCCTTTGGTATGTTGCTGTGGTTATGTTCAAGCACATTAGAGTGCTCTCGCTAACCGTTGATTTTTTTCATTTATTGCAGTATAATATCAAAACACAGAATTTAATATTTTAAACAACTTTAAGGGCACACTTCTGTGGCTGTAAGTACATTCACATGGTTGTGCAACCCATCACCACCATCCACGTCCAAAGCTTTTTCATCTTCCCCAATTGAAAATCTATACTCATTAAACATTAAATTCCTATTATCCCCTCCACTCAGCCCCTAGAAGCTACCATTAGTCCTTCTGTTTGTACAGATTTAGATAGAATAGTTACCTCATAGAAGTAGAATGACACGATATTTGTCATGTTGTCACTGGCTTATTTCACTTAACATAATGTCTTCAAGTTTCAACCAAACGGTGTCAGGATGTGTCAGAATTTTGTTCCTTTTTAAGGCCAGATAATATTCCACAGTATAAGGCACCTGGGCAGCTCAGTCGTTAAGCATCTGCCTTTGGCTCAGGTTATGATCCCAGGGTCCTGGGATCTAGCCCCGTGTTGGACTCCCTGCTCAACAGGAAGCCTGTTTCTCCCTTTCCCACTCCCCCTGCTTGCGTTCCTTCTCTTGCTATCTCTGTCAATAAATAAATAAAATCTTAAAAATATATTTCACAGTATATACATGCCACATTTTGTTTACCTGCTTATCCATCAATAGACACTATGTTGCTTCTACCTTTTGGTTTTAGTAAATAATGCTGCTATGAACATGGGTTATTCATATGTTTTAGATAACAGTCCTTTATAAGATACATCTTTTGCAAATGTTTGCCCCCAGTCTGTGACTTGTGTTTTTACTTTCTTGACAAGGTCTTTCACAGAGCAGAAATGTTTAATTTTAAGGAAATCCAATTTATCAATTCTTTCTTTCATGAGTAGGTCCTTTGGTGTTATGTCTAAAAAGTTATCATCAAGCCCAGGGTCATCTAGATCTCTTCAAATTAACAACTTTCGTTTTGGGTTTTTTTTCCTCTATTGTTTTGATATTCTCTATTTACTTTATTTCTGCTCTAATATCTATTATTTCATCTTTCTGCTAACATTGAATTTAGTTTGTTCTTTTCTAGTTCTGTTATTTTTCTAAAAACAGCTGAATGCATGTTTCTCTCAAGTTCACGTGAAAACATTCTTCAGGATAGACCATATGTTAGGCCACAAAACAAGTCTTTTTTTTAAAGATTTTATTTATTTATTCATGAGAGACAGAGAGAGAGGCAGAGGCAGAGGGAGAAGCAGGCTCTCCTTGGAGCAGGGACCCCGAAGCAGGACTTGATCCCAGGACCCTAGGAGCATGACCTGAGTCAAAGGCAGACGCCTGCCGAAGCCCAGCTCCAGCAACAGTCAGGGTCCCCGAAGGAAAGGACGGCGTCGGTGATACGAAATGAGGAGACTGACTCAGATGATGTTTCAGGAGTCTCCCAAAACCTCAGGGCTTGGGGTCCTTTTTTTATATCATTGTAACAAAAGATGATCAAAAACACAACCAGGATGTTTATCCATTGATCAAAGGAGCCTTGGTAGATGAGCTTGGTGTTTTTTCAGAGGCCGGATAGATGAGGCCCGCTTTTCTTAAATGTATCATAAGTCTCCTGGAGCCTGCATAGTTTTAACAGAGCTCCCCTCCTGTTTCTTTGTTTTAAGGTCTCAACTAGTTCTGACTTAAATCACTGATTTGGTAAAGATTAATTAGTCATTATGTTTTGAGGTAAAAGGCTATTCATACTGGGGGGGAGACAATATGGTGCCAGACCTTATCTGGCAATATTTCGGGACTCTATCTAGGCATGCTTATAGAGGGAGTAAATCATCTATATAGGGAAAAGGTGAATCATACTAAGAGTAAATTGGACTAATGCTTAACAAATCTAACCCATTCTCTCTATTCATAGCATTCCTCGTCCTTTGAACTGCAAACCGCTTTTAACTGGGAGGGGTTAATTAATGCTTCACCCATTGCAATACTCCTCGCCTTGCAGGAGGGCAGTGCCCCAGGCCGTGCAGTGGGGGTTCACCTTCTTGTGCCATGCAGACGGCTCACATCAGACACCTAACCAACCGAGCCACCCAGACGCTCAAAACAAGTCTTAATAAACATTAAAATATTGAATCATACAAAGTATTTTTTCCAATCACAACAGATGAAACTGGAAATCAACAGCAGAAGGAAAACTGGTCAATTCGCAAATCTGTGGCAATTAAACAGCACACTATTAAACAACCAATGGGTCAAAGAAGAAATTATAAAGGAAATTAGAAACTATCTTGATGCAAATGCAAATGAATATATAATATACTAAAACTTATGGAATGCAGCAAAATCAGTGCTGAGCAGGAAATTGATAGGTTTAAATGCTTTCTTTAAAAAAAAGGACTTTAAATCAACAACTTAGGGGCACCTGGGTGGCTCAGTCGGTTAAGCGTCTGCCTTTGGCTCAGGTTGTGGTTTCAGGGTCCTGAGACTGAGCCCCGTGTTGGGCTCCGTGCTCAGCGGGGAGCCTACTTCTGTCTCTGGCCCACCCCCCAAACTTGTGTTCTCACTTGCTCTGCTATCTCACGCAAATAAATAAATAAGTAAATAATCTTAAAAAATCAACAACTTAACTTTACACTCCCTTTTGACTACTCTCTGCATGAAATATCTTTTTCCATCTTTTTACGATCAGTCTCTGCATGTTATACCTAAAAGTACTCCCTTTTAGACAACGTACACTTGGATTCTGCTTTTAATCCATTTTGCCAATATATGTTTTTCGATGGGCTGTTTAATCTGTTTGCATGTGAATTAATTACTGGTGGGGAAGCATTTACTTTTACCGCTTTATTTTTTGTTGTTTTCTGTACCTCCTTTAGCAATTTTGTCCCTCCTTTTCTCCATGACTGCTTACCTCCTTTATCTTTAGCTCAGTTTTTGTAGTGATGCATCAATTGTTTTCCTATTTCTTTTTTTTTTAAGATTTTATACACTTATTTGACAGAGAGAGACACAGTGTGAGAGAGAACACAAGCAGGGGGAGTTGGAGAGGGAGAAGCAGGCTTCCCACTGAGCCGGGATCCGGATGCAGGGCTCCATCCCAGGACCCTGGGATCATGACCTGAGCCGAAGGCAGATGCTTAACGACTGAGCCACCCAGGTGCCTCTGTTTTCCTATTTCTTTTTGTGTATAGTCAATAGATATTTTAATATGGTTACCATGGGGGTTCCATAGAATGTCCTAAATTTATGATTATCTGTCTTAATTGATACCAAATTAACTTCAATTGTATACACAAACTTCACTCTTTTACAACACTGCTTCCTGCTTCCACTTTATGTTATTGATGTCACAAATTACATCTTTTATATATTGGATACTACTTACATAGATTTATAATTTTTTTATGATTTTGTCTTTCTAAGTCCTGCAGGAAATAGTAAGTGGAGTTACAAACCAAAATCTCTATAATACTGGTTTTTGGTTTTTTCTTCATTTGCCCATGCATTTGCTTTTTCTAGAAGTCTTTATATTTTCATATGGCTTTGAGTTACTATCTAGTGTCCTTTTTCTTTAAGATTTTACTTATTTAGTTGAGGAAGAGAGAAAGGGAGAAGCAGACTCTGCTGAGCAGGGAGCCTGATGCTGGGACTCTGGGATCATGACCTGAGCACAAGGCAGATGCTCAACTGTCTGAGCCACCCAGGAGCCCCTATATAGTGTCTTCTACTTCAATTTTAAGGATTCTTTTTAGTATTTCTTTTAGCATTACTTATTAAGATTATTTTTAGAGAGAGGGGAGGGACTGAGAGAGAGAGGGAGAGAGAGAATCTCAAGCAGACTCCACACCCAGTGTGGAGCCTGACATGGGACTCCATCCCATGACCCTGAGAGCATGACCTGAGTGGAAATCAAGAGTCAAGAGTTGGACACTTAACCGACTGAGCCACCCAGGTGCCCCTCTTCAGCATTTCTATTTGTAATGAACTCTTTCAGATTTTGTCTGGAAATGTTCTAATTTCTCCCTTATTATTGACAGACATATTTACTGGATGTAGAATTCTCGGTTGACAGTTTCTTTCTTTCTGAACTTTAAATATATCATCTTACTGCCTTCTGGCCTGCCAGGTCTCTGCTGGGAAAGCCATCCATAATCTTATCGGGGTTTTCTTGTACATGATGAGTCACTCTTCTCTTGCTATTTTCACTATTCTTTCTTTGGCTTTCAAAAGTTTAATTATAATGGCGTCAGTGTAGGACTTTTGGGGTTAATATTAAGTGGAATTGTTAAGATTCTTGGGTTTGTATATTCACATACTATCTTAAATTTGAGAAATTTTCTGTCATTATTTCTTCAAATAATGTGTCTTTGCCTTTCTCTCTCCCTCTTCTTCTGGGATTTTCCTAATGTGTGTATTGGTTCACTCCACTGTAATCCATGAGTCCTTTACTCTGTTCACTTTTCATCAGTCCTTTTTTCTTTTTACTCCTCAGGCTCAATTATTTCTAACGCCTTTAACTTCACTGATCCTTTTTTCTCCCTGTTTGAGACTTCTTTTGAATCCCCCTCTAGTAAATTTTTCAATTCAGTTCTTTTTTTTACAACTCCAGACTCTGATACTTTACTATTTCTATCTTTGTTGATATTCTCATTTTGTTTATGTATCTTTTTACTGAATTCCTATAGTTTTTGTCCATGCTTCCCTTTAGCTCTTTGAACATATTTAAGATAGATCTTTTAAAATGTTTGCGTAGTAAGTCTGATGCATATATTCTTTAGGAGTGATTACTGGAGATTTATTTTGTTCCTTTGAATGCTTTCTTGTTTCTTTGTATGCTTTTTGATACTTTGCTGAAAATCAGGCATTTGGAAAAATGCTCACCTCCCTAGTCTTTAAAGACTGACATAGAAGACCTTCACTATTTAGAGGGACCCTGAGCCTTGGGATCAGCCCAGGGTCTTCTCTGGGCATGTGTTTTTTGTGAGTTTGTGTGTGTGCTTTTTTAATTGTTAATTTTTATTTCCCAGCTGCTTTTAAATGTCTCAATTTCCATAAAGTCTCATTTGAGCTTTTTGGGGCCTTAGAATTTTTATTGTATTCCTCTACTTAGACTCTCTGGCTCACAGGCATCCACAGGTTTGCGCCCCTCTGTAGTGTTTGCATGCCAAGATACTCTCTGTTGTCTCACATGACTTCCAGACTGAGATCGAAAAGTTTCTGCTGTTCCTCAACTGAGCTTTGAGTCAGGCAAGACATAAACCAGTCACTCCAACAGCCCAAGGACAGACCAAATCCTTGTAAACAAGGTTCACTTTGCTTTGCCAGATGGATGGAACCAGGAATTGGGCTGCTGTTTTTCAAGCATGCCCCATGGGGTGGCGGGGAGAGTGAGCAGAAAGGCTGCAAAATTTCCCACTAGTTTTCACGTGTTTTTTTTCCTTGATTGTGCAATCATATGGTTGCTATAGATCTTTCATTGGCTTATAGAATTCCTATAAAGTTATTTTAATCAGTCTGTAGTTGTTTGATATCTCCATGGGGAAAAGAGGGTCTGGGGCCTTGGGTTTTCTTGTTCCAGCATCTCATTGATATCACCCAGTAACAATCGATTTTTAAGATACTACAACTGGAGGGGTGCCTGGGTGGCTCAATGGGTTAGGGTCTGCCCTCGGCTCAAGTTATGGTCTCGGGGTTCTGGGATAAACCCTGCGTCGGGCTCCGTGCTTGGTGGGGAGTCTGCTTCTCCTTCTCCCTCTGTGCTCACGCTCTCTATATCTCTCAAATACATAAATAAAATCTTTAAACAATAAAAATAAAATATGGCAACTGGAAAAATGAATAAATCAATAAAATATGACAACTGATAGAAATAACTGGAAGTATAGAGTCCTGGGGCACCTGAGTGGCTCAATTGGTTAGGAGTCCAGCTCTTGGTTTTAGCTCAGATCATGATCTCATAGGTCATGAGATTGAGCCCCACATAAGGCTCTGCACTCAGCAAGGTGTCTGCTTGAAAGATTCTCTCCCTCTTCCCCTACCCATGGTCTCTCTCTCTCTCAGTAACTAAATAAATAAATAAATCTTAAAAAAAAAGTATGGAGTCTCTCCACCTGAGAGAAACTAACAGAAAAACAAAAACAAATTATGGAATGAATGTCACACATATTATTAACTTTTAATTTTGTTACCTCCTGTTCATTAGATGCCAGATTTTCTATTGGCATAAGTTACTAGGTAATAAAATAAGCAGAAAAATGAGACACTCAGTTGTTTTGGGGATGATTCAAGTGTGAAGAGTTTTATGAATTATAACAGAAAATAATTCGTGTAATATTCTGAATAAGAAGATGACACTTTGGACAAATCACAGTGACTTAATTTTAGTTTAATGACAATTTTTTGTCTTCTCCCTGATTTCACCACCATGTAAAAATAATAAAGATATAATATTCTTTATAGTTTAAGACTTTAATTTATGAAGGTTTAAAATATTTAAATTTCCTACTTTTATAAGTCAAATAAATTGTCATTATTGTTTTCACAAACAGTTTTAAATTACGAAAGTATAAAATTTTGTGAATTAAATGAATTTGCAATAATAGGTATATTAAAAAGCTCAGTCTTGTGAATTTTTATAATGCTAAAATCATTAAGTCTTAATGTGTTGGCTTCAACTCTACAGTCCATGTCCTTAGTTAACTTTATGTCCTTAAATTCATATTGAATTGAGCTAATTAATAAATATTCCTTGACTATCTGGACAATTTCTAAGCAAGAAAAGTACATAACACGTTGGTCACTACACAGAATTTTTCATTTACTCTTGTCCCTTATTTCTATAACAGCTATAAGTTGATAGGATAAATAAAGTCTTTGGATAGTTTTAATATATATGCTTATTGTAACTTGAAACTTTTAAAAGTAATATGAAATGTATGATGGTGAACAAAAGGGCCAGGCAGTTCTTGACTTTCTGGCTTCTAGTTTTCTCTGTAAGGAAAGAAGTTTTAATGGCTGGTTCTGGTAGATATAAATAGTTGAGTTTAGACTAGATACAATAGTTAGAAATGAATACATATGAGATAATGTATATAATTTACATTTTAATTTATCAGAAAAATTATTAGTTTTATTAAGATAGTCAGTTCAACATGCCCTTCGCATTGTCTTATTTAATATGCCTATGAAGTTAATTATATTTTAAAAATAAGATGGAAAGATTCACATTATTATATAACTATTTATATATGTATAAACACATTCATATAAAGCTATGTTAGAATTAGAAACAAAAGTGGTTTATGAATCCTTTACTGGAAATTATTACATTAAAATATACAGAAAATAAAATCAGATTTTGAGTTTCTTTCTTTTCAAAGACCAACTTACTGTGTATACAGAAAACAGGTTACTTTTTATTATTGAAGTATTTTATAAACTCTCTGTGTTTCTGTCTATAATTAAATCACTTTTTTAAAAGTTCCTTATTTCAGGGAAAAAGTTAAGTTCCTAATAATTATTGTTGCTTATTGTTGTGCTTTCAAAATATTAGCTACAAATGTTTCAAAATTTGTAATCTTGGTCTTTGGCAGGAATGCACTTATTCAATTATAAAATGCTGTTTCAATGGTCTCTGCTGCAAATTTATTTAAGTTAATGATCATATATCTATATTTCTTTACTACTTCTCTCCCTTTGTAAGGATTTTACTTTTTATGTTAGCACAAATAAAAAGCCACTCTATTTCCCCCCAAAAATCTTGGTTTGTGCTATGAAGTGATGTTTCTGACAAATCTGTTATCTTTGCGAAAGATTGTAGATAAAAGGAAACATTTGCATTTTCCTGTGGGTGCCTTTTCCTATTTACATATGCAGAAGAGAAAAGTGCCTTCTGGGTCTTTCTGCTAATGACTATTCCTTCTCTGGGCCCCTAACATGAGTTTGACTTGAAGACACTGCGTAGAACACATGCTTTCCCAATTTATTCCTTTATAAATCAATGAAGTCAGTGAAGATTTCATCCTTTTGGTTATTGTTTAAGTTCTGTGACTATCAGAAACTTTGGGAAATGTGAAATATTATTGATTTGCTGAATTTTACGAAATGTGAAAGATTATTGATGTTTTAGTCATACTATTAATTTTTATTTTTTATTTTTAAAAGACTTTATTTATTTGAGAGAGAGAGAGAGAGGGAGAGGGAGAGAGAGCTAGAGCGCGAGCAGGTGTGAGGAGCCGCAGGAGAAGCAGACTCCCCAATGCGTGGGGAGCCGTGGGGCTCGATCCCGGCCTGAGCTGAAGGCAGACACCCACCGAATGAGCCACCCAGGTGCCCCATTATACTATTAATTTTTAAAATATCTCAGAAAGGGTATGTTTGATATGAAGTGTGATGGTAGGCATTAGACACAGGCAGGTTGTTGGCATTGATAGAAATCCAGGGTTCAGATAGAGTTTCAAGAACTGGGTAACTGCCTCTTGGTGCAAGAGGAAAAATTAAGCCCTGTAGGAGGGAACCAGTCAAGTAAATGTGGTTGGGGGGATGGTTGAGTGGTGAGAGGTTACAGGTTTGTGTGTTTTGGGGGTGAGTGGGCAGCTCAAATTATTCAGAATAAAGGAAAGCTAGGAAACAAGCAGCAATACTCTGCTTCTAATTGAATTGTCCTTAACAAGCTAAACCGGTACAGTCTTATAAGAGCTATTTTGTAAATTACATGGTTCAGACAGGAATTTCAGAGGCCTATCTTATTGTAAGGATATGATATAAAAAGTATGCTTTGCCCTTGATTTCCCATCAGAATCAGGCTTATTTCATATGCTTACAGAGTGTGGTTTTAAAGTCCATGGGCTGGTCCTTTGCCACTTTGGTTTTTACACTGGAGAAGATTTATCTCCCTACTAATGAGCTGACATTCTTAGGGGAGGAGGTCGTGAAACTTTTGTTTACTCCACATTTTAGAGATAAAACTTAAAATACTTCTCTTTCCTGAGACTTTATTTTTTAAAAAAGATTTTATTTATTTGAGAGAGAGAGAGAGAGTGAGAGAGAACATGAACAAGGGGGAGAGGGAGAAGCAGGCTCCCTGCTGAGCAGGGAGACCCATGATGTGGGGCTCTGTCCCAGGACCCTGGGATCATGACCTGAGCCGAAAGCAGCTGCTTAACTGACCGAGCCACAGAGAAGTCCCATGAGATTTTAATTTATGCCAAGATGTACATGACATCAATTTTTTAAAAGATTTATTTATTTATTTGACACACAGAGAGAGATCACAAGTAGGCAGAGAGGCAGGCAGAGAGAGAGGAGGAAGCAGGCTCCCCGCTGAGCAGAGAGCCTGATTTGGGGCTCAAACCCAGGACCCTGAGATCATGACCTGAGCCGAAGGCAGAGGCTTTAACCCACTGAGCCACCCAAGCGCCCGGATATCAATTTTTTAAATACCCAGATTACCTTAGTTATTTGCTGGAGTTCTGCTGGCAGAATGGGGTAAAGTGAGAAAATAGGTTTAATAGAGCTGTGTGAGGGTAGGGAGTAGGATAGAATCAAGAAAAAGAAAAGGATACCGACAACATCATGTATAAATTTTACTACAATTTTCCCCAAGTCCTGACATATACATCATACAATATTAAACTTGAAAATACCAGATTCCTCAGCCATTTGGATATCATTATGAAATATTTGTGGGTAACTTGGTGTTTCCAAGGCTGGTGTTCGAATAGATGTGATTTTTACATTATAGTGGGAACACTGACAGTGCTTTCTATGGTGATGGAAGTTAAATAAGTATATTTTGTTACATGGTCAATTTATTCATGGACAGAGTTTGCTCTCTCTAGGAATCTGGATAGAAAGGTAATGCTCTTACTTTTGTTTATCATTTCTGTGATTTCCAAAACATTTTCATTTACATGATTTCATTTAATCCCTCCCAATAATCTTGAGTGACAGGTATGACAAGTGTAATTCCCATTTTAGGGCAGAGGAAGCTGGTATGATTTAATTGCTTTGCTTAAGATCTCAGAATGAGGGGCGCCTGGGTGGCTCAGTTGGTTAGGTGTTTGCCTTCAGCTCAGGTTGTGATCCCAGGGTTCTGGGATCAAGCACCAGCATGGAGCCCGGCGTTGGGCCCCCTGCTCAGCACAGCAGTCTGCTTCGCTCTCCTTCTGCCCCTTCCCCCACTCGTGTTCTCTCTTACTCACTCTTTCTTGCTCTCAAATAAAAATAAATAAAATCTTAAAAAAAAATAAAAGGTCTCAGAATTAGTTAACTAGGAACCAGACGTCTTGATTTGGTGTCCTCTCATCATACTGCCTTAATATGTTTATCCCCAAATAGAGAAGAATCACAAGTTAGATAGTCTACGGTATTAATTTTCTGTTCCTGTGTTGAAAAGATGAATAAATGGAGATATGTTGGCAGCAGTTTACCATACACATTAAATCTTTCAGTGTTCACTCTCAGGTCTGTTGACAAGCAACCCGTCATCTCTCTAGTTGTGAAATTGACAGAGGGGATATCAAATGATATTAAGACATTATTGTAATTGAAATGTTTGCCCCTTTTAGTTGTGCTATCAAGGTTCTGCCATTGCTCCGGAGCTTCTCTTGGGTTATGCTACCATATTTAACCACCTTCATAACAATGTCATACATCTCAAGCTCAAAGTATAGTAGCTCCTGGTGTCTGGAAGATGTGAGGCCACTTCTATTTGATTCTGAAGGAAGAGTAGTATGAGTGTAGAATGAAATCTGAGTTTCCTCAGAATAATCCTTTGCACGTAAAAGGACACCCTATCTTCAACCTGAATTATCAAGGAAGCCCTCCTTAACAAATAAGTCAACATAACCACAGAAGTAAGGAATTGGTATCCAGAAAATATTATAATATTTTTCATTCTATAACAATAAAACTTACCCTAGGTTTATACAGGTATCTTTAACATATTCGATGGAAATCTAATGCAAACGTATTTGAATAATGTGGTAAATGTTGTGCAAATAATCTCTATAAAGCAACTTGTCATTATGCTTGATGGTGTCATAGTCTCTGAAAGTTTTTACCCAATACTCTTTTTTTAAAATTTAGATTCAGGGGTGGCTAAGATGCAAAATAATAACACAAAAAAATAGTTGATTAAGTGACAGGCAGTCCAGCATGAGTAGGGGAGATTCACAAATATATTGGGAACACAAATTTGTTATATTCTGTTGATTTGTTATCTTCAACATGTATGTTCTACCTTATGGCAACATATATGTTCTACCTTATGGTTCAAGATGGTTGCCAACTGTCCTCGCTTACCAAGCTAGTGGAAAAGGCAAAGAAGGACACACGTCCTCTCTTTTAAAGGCATTTCCAGGAAGTTACATGTATTACTACCTCTTTCATTTTACTGGCCAGAATGTGGATACATGGCCAAATCTAGCTGTAAAGGAGGCTAAGAAATAGTGTTTATGCTGGGTACCAATACACCCAACCAAAATTTGTGGTTATGTTACTAAGGAGACAGCGAAAAGGTATCAAAGTATGTCTATCAATCTCCATAACACCTTCCAGAAGAGGGGATTTAAATTTTGTTTCCTTGCACCCATAAACCACAGGTGAACTCCATCAGTTGTAAGGACTTGGCTGATACTTGAAGACTAGGGAAAATGAGGGGGAGGATAGCCATCTGACTTGTTCAGAAGACGACCCATCTACCTTTTCCCCTCTGCCCTAGCTGAAAATCTCTAAAAATGGTTCTTCCCTCCCTATTTTTGTTCTCCTGGAACAAGGCCAGACTAGATCATACCTGTTCAAGGCCATGTGACTGGAACTAGTGCATTAAACATTTTTACTTTTATTTTTCCCCTATTAATTTATATAATTCTGTGCTGACTGCTATAAAAACAATGTTAATTTTATGAAATTAAATTAAGACATATTTAAAGAAACTACTTTAAACTGATACAAAAATGAATTAAGAAACATATGTTGAATTTTTGCTTTTTGATCGTGCATTCTGTAGTCACACATTTCATCAACAGAGGGCATTGTAGGTTTATTTCATTTTTGGTTGCTCTCTACTGTTCAGTCATAGCTTCCTTTCATTTGAAATTGTATCATATTATCCAGGGTCAAATAAATAAGTGGTATGTTGTATTTGTGAAATATATCACAGATCATTGATCTATGACACCAAAATCCAGACGTCACTACATAAAAATTACCACAGTATTTTGCTGAGGTCATGCTCTTTAAAATTAATCATATTTGAGTTAACATGATCAGACCATATTTCTTCTCTTTGTTTGAAAAGAAAGGGATTAAAAACCATATATTATGATCAATCTCAACCTAAGACATTTTTTGCTCCTCTACCCCCATATCACCCCTGGTGTTGTAATATAGGCAAAAAGAAAACAATTATATAATCTGAGCAATGATGCTTAGATTTGATATTTTATTTTCAGTGACATAGTTTTACTTTAAGTGACATTTAGAGCTTATTTTAAGTGACCTTTAGATCTGTAATGTGTTCTGGAAAGTATTAAGGGACTTGGAAGAGAAATTGCTTTTTAGCTTTTTTACTAAGAGAATGAACTGTGTGTCCATCTGAAATTGAGACTAACAACTCATTATGTCTATCATTGAAACTTTGAAATGCCAGCTTGAAAATTTTCTTGAAATATAATTTATGGCCTTGTTAAAACTTGTAATATGGCAAACTTTAGAAAATGTTGATAATCGTTCTTAGTATCAGTGGGGAATTTAAGCACAACACACGATCTTTCTAGTAACACCTGTACTTTGGTTGCCTAAAATAAACCAGTTTTTTTGGGTGCGTGTGTGTTTGTGTGTGTGCATGTGTGTGTTAAGTGATAACACTAAAAGAGCTTTATTGAGCAAAATACAGAATAATTCAGGAAGAAAGAAACCTTCTAAACAATACAACAAATTGTCTGCAGATACTATCCATTAGATTTATTCAGCAAATATTTACTGAATAACTACTCCATGTCAGGAACTGTTCTAGATGGTAGAAATACAATAGTGAACAAGAGACAAAAATCCTCCTTGCAGCTTATATTCTATTGAGAAGCTCTATTCAAATTCCCAGACTGATTATTCATGTTTTTTTTTAGATTTTCATGGAATATGTAATTAGCCAGTAATTTTTTTTTAATCACACCATGGTGAAAGAAGGAAGCCTCCTGAACACAAATTTTGAAGCTAACCTGACCCTGATACAAAATCTTACCAAAGATAGCACATAGAAATTAAAGACTGATTCTCTTAAAATTAAAAAAAAAAACCTAACATAAAGCATTAAGCCAACCGAATATGGCCAGTATTAAAAAGAAAATAATATCACCAAGTATAGTTTATTCCAGAATGTCAGTCTGACAACATTATGAAATCTCTTACTGTGTCATACCCAGAGGTCAAAAGAAAACTGAGTTACTGGACTATCTCAATATATGGCCAAAAGGGACATTTGCTACATTTCGACACCCATTTCTGGATTAATGAAGCTAAGCATTTTCTTAAAAGCCTACGGATGAAAGAAAAGGTTCTTAATATTATGATACTGAGATGAAAACAATAACCAACATCATCTGTAATAGTGAGACGCTGGAGATATTATAATCAAAATTAAAAACAAGGCAAGCATGTTTCACCCTTACAATTATGGCATAGAAATGCCAACCAATGCAACAAGAAATATCTGCATAGAAAATCTAAGAGGTTTGCATTAAAAATCTTAGAACTAATGGGAGAGTTTAATCAAATGCCCAAATACAAAGGAAATGAACAGACTAAAGAGATTTCTTACATATTGATAATAACTAGTTAGAAAATATAGCAGGGAAACAAGACCACTTAAAATGGCAACAAAATGTACAAAATACCCAGAAACAACCAATTAAAAATTGGCTGAAGAAAATGACAAAACTTTACTGGGAGAGATACAAGATTTACATAAACACAGAAGAATAACATGTTCCTGGATAGGGAGACTAAACAATATAAACATGCCAAGTTTTCCAAAATTCAGATCTAACTTTATTGTAATTCAGATCAAAATCCCAGTGGGATTTTTGAAACCTGAGAAAATGATTTTAACACTCATCTGGAAGTTTTAAAACATGAGACAGTCAAGAAATTTTTGAACAACAAAAATAAAGAGAGGATGCTTGCTTATATAAAAATGTAGAAAAGAAACACTTTAACCCCAATGTGGTGTTAGAACGGGAGTATATAGACAATGGAAAGAGATTAGAAAACTCGAAACAAAAATGAATATTCTAATAGAAAATTGATAAAGACATAAAAAAGAAGAGAAACAATTGGTTTTCCTTAATTTGCATGTCTAGGACAGCAATTCCTACATTATTTTCAAATAAACTCATTTTTGCTGGTTCAATAACTGGGTATTTTATTTTTAGGTTGGACCCTGGTTGTGTGATTTTTTTAAAAAGTTTATAAGCATTTTACTATTATATATGAATTCTTTTGTAGTTTGTTTTATCATTCATTTTGTTTTGAGATGTACCCATATTGGCTTTGTTCATTTATTTTACTGTTGGGTAGAATTCCATTATGTAAATAAAGTTCTTTCCAAAATTGTTGTAACAACTGCACTCCAACTGCACAGCATTTGAGAGAAACATTTTTCTATATCCTTGCCTAAATTTACACTGTCAGATTTACAGTTTCATCAGTTTTTTGGGTGTGAAAGATATTTATTTAAATTTGTATTTCTTTGATCATTATTGAGATTGAACGTCCTTTCATGTTTATTGACTGTTCATATTTCTCCTCTGCGAATTGCTGGTCCATATTCTTTGACCACCTTTTAACTATTTAAAAAAAAAAAACAGGGCGCCTGGGTGACTCAGTGGGTTAAAGCCGCTGCCTTCAGCTCAGGTCATGATCCCAGGGTCCTGGGATGGAGGCCCGCATCGGGCTCTCTGCTCAGCAGGGAGCCTGCTTCCTCCTCTCTCCTCTCTCTCTGCCTACTTGTAATCTCTCTCTCTGTGTCAAATAAATAAATAAAATCTTTAAAAAAAATAAATATACAGGAGTTCTTTATGGATTCTTGGTCCCTAATGTGTTTTTGGTTTATATGTATTGGAAATGTCTCCTCCCAGTCATATCTTCTAGTTTAACTTTGTCTTTTGTCATACAGAAAAATCTAAATTATTGCACACTCAAACTTTGATCTGTTACTTTGTAGTTTTAGCTTTGGGTTCCTGTGTTAGAAAGCCATTGACATTTCCAAATCATGAAGATAGTCTCCTGTATTTTGTCTAAAAGTTTTTTTTCCACATTAGGTCTTTAAATCCATCTGGAATTGACTTTTATTATTATGTGATGTAGGGATCCAATTTTATTTTTCTTCATATATGTATATACTCAATTGATCCAACACCATGTACTGAAAAGCTTGTGCTCTCCTAATTTTAATATCATTTCTGTTATATGCTAAATTTTCATATATGTATAAATATATGCATATACATTTGGCTTCATTCCATTTCATTAGCTTAATTGCTTCATTTTGCCAGTATTGCATTTGTTTTGTTTTAATTACTATAACTGTATAATAAATTCCTATATGTAGTGTTTTTGCAATTATTCGATTATAGTTATATAATCATTTCCTTTATGATTTGTTTGAATCATTCATTTAGAAAAAAATAAATTCTGTTTTTTTTATTTTTACAAATCTGATTTTTAAATATCATTTTGTGCTTTCATCAAGGTATTTGTTTTTATAATCTCCATAATGTTTTATTTTATTTTTTAAAAGATTTATTTATTTTAGTGAGAGAGAGAGAGAGAGAATGCGAGTGGGGGGAGGAGCAGAGAGAAAGGGAGAGAATCCTCAAGCAGATTCCCCACAGAGCACAGAGGACTCCAAGACCATGACCTGAGCTGAGTGAAATCAAGAGTTGGATGCTTGACTGAATGAGCCATCTAGGTACCCCAATCTCTATAATCATTTTAGATATTGATAGTCTCTTTCCTATTGTTCTATTACCACATTGTATTCAGAGAAAGTGGTCTGAATGAACTCAGTCCTTGAGCATAAATATTTTTATGGTGTAGCAATTTTTTAAAGGAAAATTTTAATTTTAGAATAGTTCTACATTTACAGAGAAATTGCAAAGGTAGCTTGATTTCATTCAGACCACGTTCTCTAACATTCATACATTATTTTAAACTGAAGTCTCTACTTTATTCAGATTCCTCGGTTTTTTAAAATCTAATGTCCTTTTTCTATTTCAGGATCTCATCCAGGAAATCATGATACATTTAGCCATCATGTTTCCTTAGGCTCCTGTAAGAAAGTCTGGTATTTTGTAGAAAGTCCCTCGATTGATGTTTCTACTGGTGTCCTTATTTTACCATTCTGACCAAAGTATAGAACACTTACCTTCTTTTATCTCTCATTTCCCTCCCCCTTTTACAACATAATTGTCCTAAATATTTCTTCGTCTACATTTAAAGCCACACCAGTGTTATGCTTTTTAAAACCAGCAAATATAATTTATAAAACTCAGAGAAACGCCTATTGTATTTACCCACGTTTTTGCTTGCCATGTTTTTTCTTCTCTCTTGATGTTTTAAGGTTCTTTTATCATTTCCCTTTTGTTTAGAGAACTTATTATGGCCATTCTTTTAGAGCATGTTTCCTAGCAACAAATTCTCTTAGTTTTTCTTTCATCTGAGAATGTCTGATTTCCTCTTTATTCCTGAAGGGTACTTTTGCTGGGTATATATTTAAGAGGGTGCCATTTTTTTCCCCTTTCAGATAATTCAGATTGTCTTTTCTCCTTCTTTTTGAGATCATTCTAGTGCTTAGTGTGATGAATGATTTTCTGTTGAAAGCTGGACATTTTCATATTGTCTTATGAGGCTCTGAATCTTATTGAAATTTTTTTTTCCCTGACTTTCTCTTTCTTCTGACACTGCTCTGGCAGGGGAAGTTGAAGGGCTGCCTCATTACTGTAAGGTGGAGTAGAAGTAAAGTTTCCCAGCTTGGTTTCCACTGACACCAGCATTGGAGTGGGGTGCACTCATTTCTGTTGGATAAGATTGGATTTCCAGCCATGTGGTTTCCACGGACATTATGGTGTGGAGTCACTTCCTTTCTTCTACAACATGGTAAATGTCCTGACTCTCCACTAGGCCTCCTCTTACATGACTCCAGAAGGAAGGGAGCAAAATGCCTCATTGATGGCTGGGGCGTAAGCTCAGGCTCCCCATATCGTATCCTCTGGCAACATGGGGGTGGGATGCATTAACAGGAAGTGGGGATAAGAGTCCCTGCTTTTAATATGGCTTTCTCTGAACCATCTAATCAGTGTTGTTGGAGAACCTTGTTACATGTTTGTGAGAGTGTGTCTAGGTCTCCCCCTTGGCCTTTGCTTTCACGGGTGGGAGTCAGGTTACAGTTTATTCCGTGGTGTGTGAGTGCAGTAGACTGGTTGTTGTCTAAAAGGTTTTTGTCTTATTAAGCTCCCCCCTTCCTGGTTCTTTGGCTAGAGACAATAAATCTCACTGAAGCTTTTTTTGTCTGCTCCTGTTGATATTCATGGGATGGAGATATATCTATTTCCATGTCTTTCTATCATGTATCTATCCTTCTGTCTGAGAACTCAGCAGTGTACCATTCTTTGGTCACAAAAGTCCATACCTGACTTGCTTTCTTTTCCACCTTCCAGAGTCTTTATATGTTTGTTTTATATATACTGTCCGGCATTTTCAGTTGTCCTTAGCGGGAAGAATAGGGAAAATCCATCTCTGGCTTCCCAGAAGTGGAGGACCCAGCTCATTTTTAAACTTGCCCAAAGTGTTTCTCGTAGGATATGTTTTACAAGTGATGCCTCATAAGCTTTCCTTACATATGTCCCCACTTCTCTGTTCACCACTGTCCTTTTGCATTTCCATTACTTCCTTCAAGGTTCAGCCTTTTTCTCATTTTAGGATAATCTTTGGCCACACTTTCAGTAAGCATTCATGAGTGGTAAATTCATTCAGTGTTTGTCTGAAAATGTCTTTTTTCACATTCACTCTTGAATATTTAGCAGCCATAGGCCAGCAGTTACTTTCCCTCAGCTGTTGGAAGATAGATGTCCACTGTCTTCTGGCCTTTGTTTTTTTTTTAATTTTATTTATTTGACAGAGAGAGACACGGTGAGAGAGGGAACACAAGCAGGGGGAGTGGGAGAGGGAGAAGCAGGCTTCCCACCCAGCAGGGAGCCCGACTTGGGGCTCTATCCCAGAACCCTGGGATCATGACCTGAGCCGAAGGCAGACACTTAACGACTGAGCCACCCAGGCGCCCCGTAGCCTGTGTTGTTGATATGAGATCTATTGTCCATATGCTTGCCATTTTATTGAGGGAAAATATCCTTTCTCGGATTATTTGTAATCTTTTCCTTTGCATTTGCTATTCTACAGTTTCCTTATCTTGTTTCCACGTGTCACTTTAGTTTGATTTATCTCCCCTGGAGCTTTGCTCTTATGATCTGAGTATTCATGTCTTCCTTAAATTCTCCCCTCTTTTTGCTACTGTTTCTCTCCACTTCTATCTTCTTCTGGAATGTTTGTTAGATATGTCATTCAGAGAGCACTTACATCACCATAATACTAGCTAATTTGCTTATCCCTCTGGTTTTGAATTTGTTTGTTTGGTTTTTTTTTTTTTTGGCTGGACACGGTATGCTGTGTTGACGGTACATGACAAGATATGGCTCCCCAAGTCCCTCCCCTTCTTCAGAGAGTCTGGGTTGCAAACTGTGTAAAGGTCGGGAGATTCTCAGTGTGTGTCGGGGAATGAGTTGAGGCAAGGACTCCCCGGCAGCCGAGGTCCTCTCTCTTCCTCTGGCTATTGCTGCAGCTGGTGGTCCAGGGAGCACTTACTCCTTGGAGGTCATGTAGACCATAAGGTCCACCCTTTGGTTCCTGTAGCCAAATTCATTGTCATACCAGGAAATGAGCTCAACGAAGTGGTCATGGAAGGCAATGCCAGCCCTAGCTTCAAAGGTGGAAGAATGGGTGTCACTGTTAAGGTCACAGGAGACAACCTGGTCCTCACTGTGGCCCAGGATGCCCATGAAGGGGCCCTCCGATGCCTGCTTCACCACCTTCTTGATGTCATCCTTTTTGGCAGCCTTCTCCAGGCAGCAGGTCAGATCCATGGGTGACATGTTGGAGGTGGGGACGTGAAAGCCATGCCAGTGATCTTCTCATTCAGCTCAGTGATGACCTTGCTTACAGGCTTGGTGACACCAGTGGAAGCAGGGATGATGTCCTAGGCAGCCCTTTGGATGGATATCATGCCACAGCTTTCCAGAGGGGCCATCCATGGTCTTCTGTATGGCAGTGATGGCATGGACTGTGGTCCATGATGCTAAAGTTGTTATGGGTGACCTTGCTCAGAGGGGCCAAGAAGTTGGTGCAGGAGGCATTGCTGACAGTCTTTGAGGGAGTTGTCATACTTCTCATGGTTCACATCCCTCACAAATGTGTGGGCATTGGCAGAAGGGGCAGAGACGATGACCATTTTGGCCCCACAATTCAAGTGAGCCCCAGTCTTCTCTATGGTGATAAAGACCCTAATAGACTCCACAACATACTCAGTACCAGCATCACCCCATTTGATATTGGTGGGATCTCGCTCCTGGAAGATGGAGATGGGCTTTCCATTGATGACGAGTTTCTCATTCTCAGCCTTGAGTGTGCCGTTGAATTTGCTATGGGTGGAATCATCCTGGAACATGTAGACCATGTAGTTGAGGTCAATGAAGGGATCATTGATAATGACAATATCCATTTTGTCAGACTTAAAAGCCCAATATAGTCAAATCTTTTTACTCCAACTTTTGCCATGGTGTCTCAGGGACCTGGCTAAATGGGGCTGTCTGTTGAACAGGGAGGAGCTGAGAACTTGAGTTCTCTTTAGACTTCTGTCTGCTGGGAATTTTTCTTTCAAGATTCATTATGATTATTAAAATAGCTATGGGGTGCCTGGGTAGCTCAGTTGGTTAAGTGTCTGCCTTAGGCTCAGGTCATGATCCCAGGGTCCTGGGTTTGAGTCCCATGTTGGGCTCCCTACTCAGCAGGGAGCCTGCCTATCCCTCTCCCCTACTTGTGCTCTCTCTCTCTCTCTCTCTCTCTCACTGTCTCGCTCTCTCTCTCAAATAGATAAATAAAAATCTTTTTTAAAAATAGCTCTATTTTATTCAGTATTTATTTGTCCTTAGAGCCCAGTTTGGTGTTAGGTCAGTTTGCCACATTGATGAAGCCACAATATATATTACTTTTTATAGTTTAAGAGGCCACTGTTGTAATATATTTCAAATAACACTGATTCCATTCGACAGTATGAGAGTATGTTTGGTAGGCTTTTCTACTTGCCTTCATGATCATTTATGAGGAGATGAGTTCGTTTTACCATTCTCACAGAGGAAAAGAACCCTTTCCGACTCAGTCTCAAACATAAGAACATACAATTGTATGCTTAACTACAAAGACTTCAACTAAACTTTATGGTTTTTAGAGATCTTATTTTCAGACTAGCATAGGGCATATTTGACTACATTCCTCGTATCACATTGGTATGACGAACAAACGTCACCATAGCATGTGTATCTCTGATTGAAATCCCCTATGATTTGCTTTGTAACATTTCTCAAGTTTAGGTCATTGATTTTCCCTGTGTGTACCTCACTTAGTTAAAATGATGCCTGGTAATTGCTGAGGTTGTTCATCTCCGCTCGGTGGCCGGGCAATCTAAAATTACTGGTGGGGCATTACCAAGTACACTTGCAATTTAGAAAAATCAAAGGAGTGAGCAAATGTAATGAGAAACTGGCCACAATGACCAGGGTAATTCACGGCCAGAAGAGAAAAGAGATGTGTTATGGATGATTAGCTCATTAAAAAAGATGGTGAATTATGTCTAAAGTGGAAATGAAACTGCCCCACACAATCTTCATTTAGGTGCCAGGATGCGGGTGAGCCCACCATCTCCATGCTTTAGAAAGCATTGTCTCTGCAAAATATCAAAACCGTCTTTAGACACGTGGAGTTCTACACATAGTTCAGCATTTTTGCGTGAGAGCCTGCCCTGGAGAGGAGACAATAAGCTGAACCCCGTGAAGATTGGGTAGGACCCCTGAACCAAGTCATATAATAAGTTTGAATGGAAATGTTGTCCCCTCATCTCCCCGTTAATGGAGCCCCATAACTATTGGAGAATAGACTGCATGTGAAAAGTGGTTTAAAATATGGGTATTTTTGACTTCAGAGAAAAACTATGTCGACAAAATTGCCGTCATTTCAATTGAAAGAATATTGCTGCCTATGATTATTACCGAATTTTATACATGTTTTAAGAGGCTAGTTCTTATGTTTTGCTTTATTTATTTAGCTATAAGAAATGGCCTTGGCTGACTGAATACAGAGAAGTAGGAACGGCAACATAAAATCAACTAGACTTTTTTTCCCCTTCCCACTATATCTTATTTATTTCTTGTTTATATCTTTATTTATTTCTCTTTCAGTCCTAGAGCTGATAACGGGGACCATTATTCTGGACTCTATTTTGAGATCAGCCTATAGTACATTGGACTTAGAATCCTACTGCTATTGTTGTTTCCTTGAATTTTATTCCAAATTATATTGTAAGAATTCAGTAGAGAGTATATTAAAATTGCACTTAGAGGAGTCAAGCTTTAAATAAATAAATAATGAAAGTCTACAAATTGATAAGAAAATCTGGTGAAATAAAATGTTGAACAAAAATTCATACAACTCTAAAAATAGTAACAAACTATCTTTTAGCAAGATATTTACTTAAATTCAGCTATGAGTTTTGAAGGTTCACTGCTACCTTTTTGGAATCAACTTCACTGCATATAAAGTTTAGAGATTTATTTGTATATAAAGTTTTACTTTTTTGCTTTTAGTAATATTATGTGCATGCATGCGTGTGTGTATTATTATAAAATGAATTAACAAATGTTGCTTTCTCTCCCCCCAGAATCCAGTTGCATCTACCTGATAGGTAAATTTTTATAATCTTAAAATCCCCTGAAGGATTTTTCAGCCTACGACTCTGATAAATTTCTTTAGTTATCAGGTGGGTATAATTACATTGTAGAAAGAGCATAGATTTTTTCCAGTCAGAAAAATCAGTATTCAAAGCCTCTCTGTTTCATTTACCATCTTCATGACCTCAGACCAGTTAGTTAATATCACTAGATCTCAGTTCCCTCATCCATAAAGTGGGAGAATTAATATCTGCTTCCTGAGTCCTCTAATTAGTAGGCCTTGCTGTTTTTATAAGCAAAGCATCCATCTACTCTGTGGCACCATTTGAGACATTCAGTGACAATTGTCCCCTTAGTATTTCTCCTATGGATATTACTGTAGTATTTTAAGATTCCATGTCATATTTACATGTGAGTTATTGAAGGTTTATTTAACAACATACATTTTTCTGAACAGAGTAAAGCTTTTGAAGCCATTATTCGATGATAAAAGTGAAGTTGATTGAAATTTTTTCCTGTCACTTAAAACCCTGATATTCAAAGTGCTGTCCCCAAACTAGCAGATGTGAGTATCACTAAGGAATTGGTTAGAAGTGTAGAATCGAGTTCCAACCCAGTCCTACCGAATGAGAATATGCATTTTAATAAGATACCAGTGAGTCACGTGCACAGTAAAGGTTGAGAAACACTTATCTGCATGACTCCTGAAGAAATGGGGTAACTTTTGATGTGGGAAAGTGGTTTAAGTCTGGGCAGGATAGGAAAAGATTATCATAGTAGAGAACTTTGTATAGCAGATGACAGCAGGAAGACAAAGACACCAACAAGGGGAGACAGAAAGAGGGCTCCAGAGAAGACATGCACCTTATTTCACAATTCCAAAGAGATGTATCCTTCACGACAAAGACTATTGGTGATCTGAAGAAAAAACGAAAAACAGAGAACTTCAGTGCAGAGAAGCTTCAATGTTATAAGGACTAGTTTTCATTTTTATTTAAATCTTTCTCAGTTCAAAAGAAGAACTGCTTCTAGGCTAGTAAAACTTCTTACAGACTCTGGAACAATAAGCAGATTTGCATGTTAGATCATGTCCATCCTACAAAGCATGAAATCCCTGATCACTTCTAGGACATGATAAATCTATAGTAATATAGATATAGTCTGTGATCTCTGTATAAATATGGGACACATTTTACCCTTATTCTTGAAAACTCATTGGCGTTGGGCCCTATTTGTCAAAACGTACTGGATATCATCCAACCAATGAGACTTATGTCTTTATATAATTCAAACTATTTTTGAAGTTTTAAGCATCATGCCACAAATTGTAAAGCAGGACTGTTTTTTTTTCTTTTTTGAATTTTAGTCCACAATGTAAATGAATTCACTGGATGAGAACGAGTTAAAGATACACAGACTTTAGAAGCGACCTATGGAAAGTCTACATGACAAAGTGCCACGAAGTTCCCACTCCAAGGCTGTTTTCTCAGTGATTCACAGCACAACATCATCAGCATTGCCTCTGGAGAAAGCATTTCATCTCCTTTGCTACTGGAAAATGGGTGGATTAAGAGTCAGACTGTGAAGTAAAAGTGAGTGAATGACAAAAATTGTATAGATTTTCTATTCATGAAAAGAATGTATATTGAAGCCATGTAGGTTCGTGTATCTGTATATCTAATATCTATAGCTAAGTTTATATTTGTGGAAAGCAGAGATGGCCAATGGAAACTTTAAGAACATTTGTAGTTAAGGGGGAGTTTTTCTGATAGCAGTTTGGTCACAGGCAATTTGACTCTTGTTTCATTTTCTCAACAAAGATATCTTATACCACCTACTTTGCCCAAAGAATTCAACTAAGCATTACAGTGGGTATAAATTATCTAAGAAAAAGCTTTTCAGTGATTATGGTCTACTAAGGGAGACAAGACATTCTAATAGAACACATAAGTGCTATGAACAAAATGTTCCTGGAGTTCTCAAGAAGAGTGGGAAATCAATAACATCTTAGGAGAAGTCCCAAAGCCCAGTGGAGGAAGTGGCTCTGGAATGAAACCTTCAAAAACAAGGATTGTAGGGGCACCTGGGTGGCTCAGTGGGTGAAGTGTCTGCCTTCAGCTCAGGTCATGATCCCAGGTCCTGGGATCGAGTCCCACATCGGGCTCCTTGCTGAGCGGGGAGCCTGGTCTCTCTCTCCCCCTGCTCCCTCTGCTTGAGCTTGTGCTCTCTCTCTCAAATAAATAAATAAATAAATAAATAAAATGATTGTCATTGGCAGACAAGTGAGGAGGAGAGGCCATTCTAAGAAGAGAGAACAGTAGAGTCTAGACGAAGAAACAGAGAAGGCAGACGGTATCTAAGAAATTGCTGCAGTCCTGTGTGTGTGTAGGGAAGCAGAGGGAAATAGGGCTAAAAAGGAGGGTTGGGTCAGTGGTTTTCAACCACTCCACACATCAAAATCACTGAGTTAGGGACAGACAGCTAAGGTAGACGCTGAGGCAATTTAATAAAGATTACTCTGGCCTTGGTGATTAGAAAGGATTGGAAGGGTGAAAAGGGCAGAAGCAGGCCCACTAAATCCAACCACTGTGCTCATAGTCCAACAGAGGAGCTACAGCTAATAACGATGGGGAGCAACACTAGAAATGGAAAGAAAAGCTAAGAGGTATAGGATACTGCCCAGAAGGATAGGCTATAATGATAGACTGAAGGTGGCCGAAGTCTAGGAAGAAGGCTAGATCAATGATGATTGTGAAATTCAATAGTGGGTGACTGAATGAACAGCAGTATCATTATCCAACTTAGAATATAAAAATTAAGAGAAGGCTTCTGTGTGGCATTATGAAAAGATAACCTAATAATAACCCTTTCCTGACACCCATGGCTTTAGGTTCATCTCCGTATTATACTATTTCGTAGCAACATGGACCTGTACTTGTAGCATATCTTAGAGTGTAATTTTATATTAATTTGTATGGTGCGTTAACATCAATGTGCCCTATGGGACCACAAAGTCCACGAGGGCAGAGAAACACAATGTTTGGCAAATCATACACTTCTTATTGGTTCAATTTTTCAACGTGAGTGCTTGAGTAGACAAAAGAAGGCATTTTTAAGTAACTTATTAGAAGCAGCCAGTACATACTACTGGCACAAAAATATTTGCATAAAAGACATTCGGTGTTAACTCGAATATATTTTTATTCCAAGAACTTCAAACTCTCTAATGGTGAAATTCTGCATTTTCTGTCGGCATAGTGGGACAAAAAAATTGAGTAAACTAGTTTGATGAAAGACTCCCTCTAAGATGAGGCTCTGTAGGCTGGCTTGAACAAGAAAAATTCAAAACATTTTAGAGGCTCTATCTTTCTGAGGCACCTGGGTGGCTCAGTTGGTTAAGTGTCTGACTCTTGGTTTTGGTTCAGGTCATGATCTTAGGGGCCATGAAACTGAGCTCTGTGCTCAGCGAGGAGTGTGCTTGAGATTCTCTCCCTCTGCCCCTTCCCCCACTCACTCATGCGTGCATGCTCTCTCTCTCTCTCTCTCTCAAATACATAAATCTTTTTTTAAAAATCTGTAAAAAATAAATAAAAAGAAGCTCCATCTTTCTGAGTGTCGGCTCCTTGTAAGACAAGCATGTGCTCAATAGATTTGCTTTTATAATTCAAGATCATAACATATGATTCTGTGTAGATTTTGGAAACTGCCAGTTACATTTCTGTAAAATAGAACAGAATTACCGAATGTACCTGCTCTTTATGAAATGATAAGAATAGGGGTCTGCACACTACTGAGTCCTGCATGACCTAAAATCAAAATAACCCAGAGGAATTTCCGAGAAGTGCAGCTTTTTGGTGTTGCTCAAGATCTACCCATCTTCTGTCTTACTGTTAAACCATTGCTCTTTGCCCTTGTTTTACTCAGAGGAAATGGAAGCTAAAAAGGTTCAAAAGCTTGGTGATATTCTACATTTAATTAGTGACCAAGCTAGATGATGCGGGAGATGGAGCTCATATTTATCGACTGTGTCTAGTATGTAACACCATTTTAAACATATTCATCTTTAAAGGTCACAACTCCCCTCTGCCACAGGTGTTATCCCATTTTCATAGACAAAAATTGGGGCTCATGATAATTCACTTTTACCATGGCATATACTAAATCGTAGGGTGGATTCCTTTGATTCCAAACCCTATGGTTCTTTAACAATAGAAAACTATGCCACAATCCTCCTGGTTTCCACTAGTGTGTTCCACACTGATCACTTTCTGGGAAAGACGGAGCCATTTCAGTAGAAACATTGGCATCCAAAGGGTGGATACGTTCCTACACTGTAAATGGATTATGTGGTTATTGGCAAGGTTGAGGAGATGATGTAGATCTGTTCTGAACAACATACAGCACTGAGTCAGAAAGGCAGACCTAAAAGAAACAGAAGAAAGCGTCTCTGTATAGACAGACAGAGATAGCATTATCATACACTTAGGGAAAGGAGGGCTAGAGACTGACCGATGACTAGGAAAAGGGCAGTTGGAGGTCACCGAGGGGGACTTGATCTTATTTGTAATTTTGGTCCTGTTCTTTTCTTCCCCCCAGATTCTTTCCTTTTTTATTGTCGCAAAATACACGGAACATGAAATCCACCATTTTGAAATGTACAATTCAACAGTATTTAGTACACTCACAATGTTGTACAAGCATCACCACTGTCTAGTTCTAGAACGTCATCATCTTCAAAGGAAAAATCATACCCATTAAGCACAGATTCCTTTCTTTTGAAAGTCAAGTGAGAGAGCAGTCTGGGATCGAAACACTGAGCTGTGAAACAGAAAGCTTCCCGCTGAGAAATAATCAAGACCATCTCCCAGTTTCCCAGTCATTCAATTTCTCCCTGCTGTTGAAATGTTCAGGGAGGAGTTATCTCTTAAATCCAGCCCCTAATCGAAGTCCATAGGCACAGACTGACAGAGAGCTGGAAGTTCATAAACCAAGTTGGTTCCACATCCATTCTTGTCCTAAACTAAGAGAATTACCATTGAAAACATGATATAAGACTCCATTGGCAGAATGTACTTTGGGTCATTAAGACTTTACTACCCATACACATAAAAACCAACAAAACTTGGTGTGTGCAAGCAGGGTGGGGAAGAATCTCTTGTAGTTATTACTGAAAAGGAGGAAAAAAAGGTTTGTGGTAAAATGTTAACACATGGTTTAGCATTTCTAGACCAGGAGAAACAAAGAAAGTGCCTAAACTAGTGAAGAGATATTGCCCGGGAGCATACTATTGTTTGGACAATAGGACAAAAAGGAGCAATGGGAATGAGGACAGAACTGAAGGAGGAAAACAGAGGCATTATAGGTTAAGGCTTACAAAAAGCTTAACGCAATGAAAGCTACAACGTAATCTACTGGAAGGTTTCTTCAATGGAGCAGAGCACGCCTGCCTGCAATGGAAAGAGCAAAAGAAACTGATAATTGATTTTCTTCTCCAACAGGCCATGCTCCATTCACAGTAACCGAGCCGGGTACAGTCTGCAGAAACCCACCAGATGGGCTGGGTAGAGAGGGAGAACACGCGAGATGATACAAGGGAATACAAATCAGTCACTTTTATGGCAGCGTTGCTGGGAGTTTGATGGGAATGGCAGATGGCGAGAGTTTTTTGGTATGCATTTGATACCTTTCTTTGGGGAACCAATTTATTTTGATATTTTACCTCAAACATCAAAATGATACACAGGACCGGAGGCTCTCAGCAGGCTTTCTTAGCTTGTCCCCAGAATGGGGACAGATTCAATCTCCCAGCCTCTCAGGTTGCAATTCATTAGAAGGGAGAACAAGGTGACTACCAATGTGAGACGCGTGAACCAAACATTTACAAAGAATATTTGACCGCTCTGCATACACTCCTTGGAAAATCTCAGCAGGCAGAATAGAGAACCATTTTGACTTTAATGGCTTCGATACAGTTTTTTTTTAATGGATACAATAATCTTAAGTATTCACCTTTAGAATATCAGCAAGGAGTTCATTTGTATCTTCCCAGAAAGGATCAGGATACAGGAATTGAGGGAGTCCTCAACCTAAGGAAATGGGTGGGCTCCCGCATTCCTTTGTGAGCTGATTGCTTAGCATTTGTAATGCATTTTCCTTTAAAACAATTTACTGAATGAGTAGCCAGGTCTACCTCCAAGCCCAGAATGTAATGTTCAACTCAGTGGTAGGTCCTGGTTTTGGTTCATGAAATAAAAGATGATTCTCTTATTTCTCACCCGTTTCCCAAGGTGAATGGTCAGTTCAAGGTAACTTGCTTACTTGTTAAGACAAGCAAGGGGGAGTATCTTTGATTTGGGACGCATACCAGTGTCCTCGGAGCCACATAAAACTTGGTGCCCTCAGTCTGTCTTAAATACACCACCTGCCCCCTACCGTGGAATTCCAAGCAGGCCTAACCTGCTTCTTAAAATGCTGCCGAATCCAAAATTATCTATTTTATTTGCTTGTAATAAAATTTTCCTGCCTTTCTTTCAGATAATTCATCTTCCACCCCAGTGTCAAGAAGGAAACAACCTGCTTTAAATCCCTCTTCATGCATGGATGGCTCATAATCCCTCCTAGTCGGCCCCAATGTTTAATTTATTTAAAGAGAAGTCTGGTTAATCCAAAGATACTGCTCATTGACAGACTTCATTTGTGTTAATAACGTGAGGTGAAAATATTCAACCAGTGTAGGCAATTTTTTTTTCTGAGCCAGAGGCCACGGAACAGGTTAGGGCTTCCCAAATGGTTAGCTCTCTCAAAGAGATGTTTTCCCTAAAATGTGAAATGTTTCAGATTGTTTCTTTCCTTTTTGTTACTTTGGTATCAAAAGCCCCCGCGACTTTGTATCATGACCTAGTGACACCTGAGGCAGGATTGGTGAGAAACATCAGCATCAGGGACCCTTCGTGAGATGAAGCAGGAACATAAATAGCAATCCTGATTTGTAAGGTAGGTGTTTGAAAGGGGAGAAACGAACTGAATAGCCTCTCATGATCAAGTTCACTCGTTTTCAGAATGATTTTAACAATTCATGAGAGCAAGATGTTCATTCTTTTGTCTGACTAAGTCCCAGTGGATCAGAAGCAGTACAAAAACAGTATTTGACAATAGTAAACTGTAGGACGGCAGAATAACTTAATGTACGTCTTGTGTAAAACAAGAGTTGTGTTTTCTCCGTTGGGGTTATTTTTGCTGAAATGTACCGGGGAAAGTCATGAAGAGGCAACAGAAATATTACCTCTGAAAAATTAGATTGCGAGGATAACACAGATTTCATTGCTGTGTGTTATTGAGCAACACAACTCAAAAGTTTATCAAGAAAAAATGTGCAATCAATTATAATTGATATATAGGGGGAAAATGACTGAAATTCATTTACTTAGTGTCTTAACCCTTGCCAAATCTTTAAAACTTTGGTTTGAAATAGAAAGCAGAGATGAAGAGTAAGATTAAGCAAGTAGGTATGAATTTACCTCTCTGAGAAGCGCCAATCAGACAATAAACAGGCCAGAGAAATGTACGGAATCCCAGAAAGTTTTATGCTGAGTGAAATAAATCAAGCAGAAAAAGTCGATTATCATATGGTTTCACTTACTTGTGGAGCATAAGGAACAGCATGGAGGACATTAGGAGAAGGAAAGGAAAAGTGAATGGGGGTAAATCAGAAGGGGAGATGAAAGACGAGAGACTGTGGACTCAGAAACAAACTGAGGGNGGGGGGATGGGTGAGCCAGGTGGTGGGTATTAAGGAGGGCACGTATTGCATGAAGCACTGAGTGTGGTGCATAAACAATGAATCTAGGAACACTGAAAAAAATAAGATTATGATGTTAAAAAATAAAATAAAAATAAAAACGAATATGTTCTGAACAAGACAAACCAATAAATAGCAAATCAGCAAAAAACAAGCAAACAGACAAAAAAACAAAAAACAAAACAACCAAAAAACGAACAAACAAAAAACCCAAAAAAACCCATGATGAAAATCTCCTCTCCAGGAACCAATGGATTTATTCCCTGTGAGCTCACTGATTCCTCAAGCATGGCCAATGTTGGAGAGAGTCTCATCCCAAATGGTTGTCCTCTAAGACAATTCTATTATCCACAAGGCATTTCCCTTCCCTTCTCAATGATGGATTTCTGGAGATTCTGAGCCTAGAAAAATAATCCTGCTAATAATGGACAAAATATGTTGTGAATTAATTATGTGCTGAGTTTGATTGCAATCGTTCTACGCCCATTTATCTCATTTAATTCTCGCCACCCTGTGAAATAAACAGTGTCACATCTTCATTTTACAGATGAGAAAAATGAGACTTAGTGAAGTCGTGTCTGCCTGAGGTCACAGAGCTGTAAGCGGTGGAACCGAGATAGAAACCCAGATGTGCCACAGTAAATCCGTGTTCTCAAGTCACGATCTTAAAAGTGGATTCACGCATGGGGTGCCCGGCTGGCTCAGCAGGAGGGCCATCCAAGGCTTGACCTCAGGGTCTTGAGTTTGAGCCCCATGTTGGGTGCAGAGATTACTAATAATTAAATAAACAAACAAACTTTTTAAAAAGAAGGTGGATACATGTACACTAGCAAGTGTGCAAGAAGGTCACTTGGGCTCTGGAAGTTAAATTACATATTTAAGTGAAAACAAAAAAGCTAACAGGTACCAGTATTTAGTATTATAGATTGACACAGGCACCCCCACTAGATGTGTGTGTCAGATGGTCGGTCAAACACTACACTGAGTACATGACCTGTCCCAGGGAAGCCTGGGCATTTCCCTCTGTGGAGGAGAAGGTGGTAATGCCCTGCTGCTTTTGGCATATTGCCATACGTTCCAATTTCCAGGCGTTCATTTCAGTGCGTTTGTGGATTACATTATGTAGTTTTCTTTTTTTTTTAAGATTCTATTTATTTATTTATTTATGTATTTGAGAGAGAGGTCATGCATGTGGGGGCATGTGAGTGCATGGGGGGGGCAGAGGGAGAAGCAGATGTCCCCCCCACACAGCGGGGAGTCAGACCCAGACATGGGGCTTGATCCCAGGACTCTGGGATCATGACCTGAGCGGAAGGCAGACACTTAAATGACTGAGTCACCCAGGTACCCCCTTTATGCAGTTTTCGATGGGCAAGTTGTTTATTTATTTAAGAACACTTTGATTATAGGTGATACTGAAATGTAAGCACAAACCAACAAGAAAAGATGGGGCTGACAGTTCTAGTATGTGTTGTTTTTCTTTCTAACCACTCAGAAACAGAGTAAGAATGATGGTACAATCAGATCTGGTTGGAAGGTGGCCAAGATGTATTTTTAAATTTTTCTGGAATCTATGTGAAATGCAGATGTACATACACCATCATTAACAATGAATGAATCCCACTCCAAATACATAGTGTGTCTTGAGCTATGTATTGATAGTATGAAGCTATATTGATTAGCAAAACCTTAAAAACTACCCACTTTGAACATTAACATAAATCCCTACAAACACTTCAGCAATGTTTAGAATCATGAAGTCTCTGTGTGAAATTTATAACACTTCTCTAAACGGAATCATACCTATTTATAAGCCTTTTTTGAATTTTCTTAATATACTTGCTTATTATGCCTATAACTTATAAATATGAATATAAATATTAAGTGCATTTTTTAAAAACTGCTTTAGGATTGTAGGAGCGCCTGGCTGGGTCAGTCAGTAGAGAAAGCAACTCTCGAACGCAGGGTCGGAAGTTCAACTACCATCTCGGGGGTAGAGAGTACTTAAAAAAAAAAGTCACAAACTGATCTAAGATTGTAGTCAAAGGTGTTTAGAGATCAGTCTTCTAAATCACTAGTACTACGTTGTTTCTCTAGGGAAGATGAGGCTTAAAGTTGTTCAGTGAAAGGACATTTAAGTATTAAGAGAAGAAAAATGTCGCAGGAACGTGAATTCTCAATGGCCCACTTACTGCTTTCCAACTTTTAGTGTCTCCTTTAGTCTCTTTCATTGTCCTTTAGTCTATATAATCTTCAATGGTTTTACTATAGCCTTATGTGTCAGAAGTGCTCAGATCTGTAGTTTCATCTTCCTATTTTCTTGATAGTGTGCCTTCTGGTACATCTACTCTATAGCATGTTTGTAAAATCAGGTATTTTGCCCTATTATCCTCACTCATTTATTTTTTGGAGGTTGATTCTCTGGGTTTCCAACTCTAATAAGTGCTTACTTCTATTCAGCTCATTTTCTTCAACGATGGTGAGGTAAATTAGATACAATCTGTACATTAGTACTTTCGTGTTAATATATAAAATATATCTGAAAACATTATAATCTGGGTCACGTGTATTAATTTGTCTCTCTCGCCCCTGACAAAATTGCCTACCCTCTCAAACAAATGTCACCTACTAGCGTTGGTGCCGAGGTACAGCTAGCTGGTGGCAGTTCCTTGAATAGAGGTGATGACACTCCCTGTCAGGACTGAGGTACAACCGGCAAGTGGTTCAGAAGGACCTCGAGAACACTGAGAATCGATAAATCCGCGAAGCTAGGGCATATAAGGTAAAGAAGTGCAGAGTCAGGGAGACCTGGCATCAAGGATTTCCAGAGACAGACATCAGGCCGATAGATTGTCAGGTAAGAAACCCACAGTCTCAGAAGAGACTGACTGAAGGCAGAAATGATTCATGGTTAGAACTCTAGTATCTGGGGGCAAAAACACTAAAAAGAAAGAGAGAGAAATTTATGAGGCAAGGACTCTTGAAAAGTAAAACCGTGACCCAGATGCAAGAATTGAACCGTAAAGGGAAATCTTGATGTCATGTAGTAAGGCAAAAACTGAATTTACTAGAAGCAAGGTACACTTTTAAAATATTGGTAGTGCTCGAGCTGGCTGGATGCTTCGTTGCCAAGATATAGATCTAAGGTCGTATATTCCTCTTGCTTCAGAGTCAGCAAGTGGGTTGGGGTAAATTGACCCTACTGGGAGGAGCCGCTGGGAAGTAGGCTCAGGAAAGGGACTTGCTAATCTGAGCAAGCGTCCTGCTAATCTGAATGCTATGAAGTGCTGGCAAATTGTGTGGCTCCTTTAATTTCTGTTTCCAAATTGAATTTCAACTGGCTATGTCCCAGGATAAGATATTACTATAAATACTTTTAAATAATGTCAGCCTGTAGAATGAAATATTATTAGATCTGTCACTGAAATTGTATGCCCTGATCCACGGGCTGTATTTGTCAGGTTTTTTTCAGAGAAAGAGAATATATATATATATATATAAAATCTCCTACTGGTTCCTACACACACACATGCACACACACACACACACACACACACACACACACACACACACACAATGGCTTCATACAACCATACAACTGCAGATGTTGGCAAGACCAAATCTGCAGGGAAGGCTGGCAAGCTATAGACTCAAGAAAGGGTTGGTGCAGCTCAAGTTCAAAGGCAGTCTGCTGGCAGAAATCTCTCTTTCTCAGAGGATGACAGTCTTTTTGTTCTTTTTTTTTTTTTTAGTCTTTTTGTTCTTAAGGCTTTCAACTGAGCTGTTCGATGAGGCTCACTCGCCCACTTACACTATGGAAGGTAATCTGCTTTACCCAAAGTCCACTTATTTAAATATTAAGCTCATCTAAAAAATACCCTCACAGCAGCATCTAGACTAAGGTTTGACCAAATATCTGGGTACCTAGGTCCACCCCAGTTGACATAATCATCATCCAGGAGTTCATATATAAATTCAGTTCAACAAAATTAGCTGCTTACTTTTTATTAGGCACTATACTGGGTGCTATGACTCTATTAGAAATGGTTGAGACTGGTTGTGGTTATGGAAATACTGCAATAGTCCAGGCAATGGTTGAGGACATGAAATAAGGCAGCAAAGGGAATGAGAGTGGAGAGAAATGGACAGACAGAAGACATTCTATCTTTTCAGTGAGACCTGGGGAATAATTAGATTGGGAGAGGGTGAGGAAGAAGGCATATGGACATTTGGATGGATGGACATGCAATTTATTCAAAGAAGGAGTAACTTACGGGAAGATGAATTTATCTTTGGATCTGAGATGCCCTGGGACAACTAGTGGAAGTTATTCAGTGGATAGTGGATATGTATTTATGTGGATCTAGAGGTCTGGATACAGACATAGACTCAACTAGTTGGCCAGGTCAAAAAAATGAGCCCCTACCTCATCCAAATAAACAAACCACAATCCTGTCAGCTCAAAGTTTGAAATATATTCTCAACCTCCTAATTTTTCCCTGTTTCACTGCTACCAACCTAGGGTAAATCATCACTCTTTCTTGCCTGGATTATAGCAACAGCTTCCCAACTGGTCTTTCTGCTTTTAGCTTTGAATCTCCATCATGGTCTATTACAGATTAGTCACTGTGACTCTTAAAGCATAAGCCATATTGATGAAATTGGAGGACATCATGAATTATGAAATAAGCCACATACAGAAAGAAAAAAAACAAAACTGCATGATCTCACTTATATGTGAAATCTTAAAAGTTGAATACACAGAAGCAGAGAGTAGAATGGTTTGCCAAGAGTGGGGGAGGTGAGGGATATGGGGAGATGCTGGTCAAAGAGTACAGTGTTGTAGTTACATAAAGTGAGTAAGTCTAGAGATCTGATGTACAGCATGATAACCATAGTTAATAATACTGTATCAAATACTAGAAATTTACTGAGAGTAGATTTCAGGTACTCTCGCCACATACAAAATGTAACTATTATAGGAAGTGGTATGCTTATTAGCTTGATTGTGGTGATCATTTCCCTCTGTATGTGTATGAAACCATGTTTTATACCTTAAATATATACAATTTATATGTTTAAAAAGCATAATGGGGTGCCTGGATGGCTCAGTCAGTTAAGCGTCTGACTCTTGATTTTGGCTCTGGTCATGATCTCAGGGTCATGGTGTTGAGACCCGCATCTGACTCTGCCCTCAGCAGGGAGTCTGCTTGAGATACTCTCTCCCTCTCCTTCTCCTTCTGCCCCTCCCCCCACTCAAGCCCACATGCTCTCTCTCTCAAATACATAAATAAATAAATAAATCTTTTTAAAATGTGTAAAAGATTGTAAGTCATATCTTGCCATGCCCCTGATGAAAATTATAAAATGGCTCCCCATTTCAATCAGAGTAAAAGGACAAGTACTAATGATGGCCTATAAGGTTCTAGGTAAAGGCCCCACTCCATTGTCTTATCTAACACTCTCCTTTCGCTCATTCTTCTCCCACCATACTAGTCTTGATGTTCTTTAAACCTGCCAGGCATGTGTTTGCTTCAGGGCCTTTGCACTATCTGTTCTCTATGCCAGGAATATATATCCTCCAGATATCTACACGGCTTGCTTTGTCATTTCATTCAAGTCCCAGCCCAATGTTACAATCCTGCTAAAGGCTTTAGTGACACTCTTATGTAAAATAGCACCTTGAGCCCTTAACTTGTTTTATTTTTTTATAGCACTTATTGCCAATCAATATATTTGTATTCACTAACTAGAATACAAATCAAATGAAAGACTTCATTTTGTTTACATATCTATTTCCAGCATCAGATTCATTGTATATGGATACTAAACATAGTCGCAAGAGTGGATTGGTCACCCATGAAATCTTCTAATGTGAAAAGAGGTCCCAAAATGAAGCACTGAAAGAAATCAACATTTAAGAAATGAATAGAGAGGGCGCCTGGGTGGCTCAGTGGGTTAAAGCCTCTGCCTTCAGCTCAGGTCATGATCCATCAGGGTCCTGGGATCGAGGCCTGCATCAGGCTCCCTGCTCAGCGGGGAGCCTGCTTCCTCCTCTCTCTCTGCCTGCCTCTCTGCCTACTTGTGATCTCTCTCTCTCTCTCTCTCTCTCTCTCTCTCTCTCTCTGTCAAATAAATAAATAAATAAATCTTAAAAAAAATGAATAGAGGAAAAAAACAACCCACTGAAGTTGAAAAGTGACCACGCATGTAGAGAAGAGATACCCAGGTCACCAAAATAAAGGAAGGAGAGAATTTCAAAAAGGAAGGAAAACAAATGAAAACATAAGATATGTTGTTTAGATTTGCCATTTTTTAAAGTTAGTGATGCTTATTAAAGCTATATGAGTAACTCTGAATGTAAGTTGACTAAAACTGCATTGAGACCACAATCTTTACAAATTGTTTAGAATTGTTTTATAAAGTAGAAATATGATATTCAGAGTTAAATGACAATTGCAAGGTATTTGGAAGTGAATACTTAGCTTAGATTTATTTTCTATTACAGCTGGATTCAAGAATATGTTTTAATCTTTATGAATAAATAGAACTACTGGACTCTGAAATAACTAAGCAAATTGAAAAGTTCCATACAATCTTTTATTAGCTACAGTGAGAGATTTTTAGTATCTGCTGGGATCCATAAATGATTGCCCTAAAACCACATGTCATTTCATGAGCAATCTCAGCTGGGATAGGACCAGAGCCCATGTGTATGTGTGCATCTGAAGAGGCAGTAGAATTTCTAGCTGGAAAGACTGTAAGAGAGGGAGACAAGAGATACATAGAGGTATAGAGAAGAGACAGTTCAGGGGAGCGGAGCTAGTTCTTAAGGGGAAGAAGCAATATGGAATATATGGAATATATCAGGGATATTCCATACTGAGGCTATGGAAGCCACTGAGTCAAGAGGATTTTTTTCCTGGAATGGTGGCGGTAGGTGGTAGGTGAAGGGCAAACACTCAGGAAGGATGATACTTCCTCAAATATCCTTGGAGAAGAGATAAATAGGTTGGTAAGTATAAATAAGATTACATGATGAAGAGAAGACAGTATAAACCCACAGAAGAAGCTGAAAGGGAAATCTGGAACAAGAGCCAAGTATTAACAAGAGAAAACACCGAATGAGGATTTACAGGAAGTTGGTAAAATGTAGGTAATAAAGTGAGATGCTGGGCCTGTAGTTTGTCTAACTCCATAGATAGCTTGCATCCTGACACTCCTTTGTCCTCTGGTCAAATCTGCCAGAAGCAAATATTTATTTAAGTAGGCACAGTGTAAGAAACAATGCTGGGTACTGTGGGGTTTCAACAGGAAAGTTCTTCACTGGGGTCTGTATTGCTGGAATACTTGAAAAAGTAGCAAAGGGAAAGCTACGAATCCTAAGGATTTGGTCTTTGGAAGAGAAATGGCCGAAAAACCCAAAACAAACAAAGCAAAAGGACACCTAATCTTCAGATGGTAACAGCACAGGGGTAGTTATTATCAATCATACTCTCTGTATATCGTGTATTTTTTTTTAAAGATTTTATTTCTTTATTTGACACAGAGAGATCACAAGTAGGCAGAGAGGCAGACAGAGAGAGAGGGGGAAGCAGGCTCCCTGCCAAGCAGGGAGCCCGATGCAGGGCTTGATCCCAGGACCCTGAGATCATGACCTGAGCTGAAGGCAGAGGCTTTAACCCACGGAGCCACCCAGGTGCCCTATATCGTGTATTCTTGAATTTTTAGGAGATGTAACTGGTTTACTGGCCTTGATCTGTGTGATCTTAGTGGGTTCACAATTATGGAACTTCTGTTCCCTCTCATCATCTGCTTTCAACTCTGCTACTTCCATATCACGTAACAAATACCTTAAAATGATCTTGACCAGATGCCATAACTTTTTGGTCACTGGTCACATTCAGTTATTTAAAGTCATGTTATTTATTTATTTATTCATTAAGATATATGTGTTTTGTATTTTTTAAAGTTTTTCATTAAATTCCAGTAAGTTAACATACAGTATTATGATGGTTTCAGGTGTGCAATATAGCAATTAATCACTTCCATACATCATCCGATTCTCATCACAAGTGCACTCCTTAATCCCCACCATCTATTTCCCCTGACCCCCTGCCCACTTCCCCTCTGGTAACTGTCAGTTTGTTTTCTAGAATTAAGAGTCTGCTTCTTGGTTTTTGTCTCTCTTTTTTCCCCATGATTATTTGGTATTTGCCTTTCTCTGACTGACTTATTTTACTTAACATAATACCGTCTAGCTCCATCCACGTCATTGCAAATGGCAAGATCCCAGTCTAAAAGAGTCATATAATTTAAAAACTCCAATATTCAATCTCATTGGATTCCAAGCTTCAGAGTGATATCAGGAGACACCTCCCCACCACTGATGGGAAATCTGACCTTTTCTTCTACCTTTTTAAAGCAAAACTCCTATAGGATTGGGAGAGAGAAGGGAGAATAAGAGAGCCAGTAGACTGTACCAGCTTGCATTCCCACCAACAGTATAAGATGGTTCCCCTTTCTCTGCATCTTCACCATCACCTCTTGTTTCCTGACTTGTTAATTTTAGCCATTCTGACTTGTGTGATGTGGCATCTCACTGTGGTTTTGATTTGTAATTCTCTGATGCTGAGTGATGTTGAACATTTTTTCATGTGTCTGTTGGCCATTTTCTGTTGGACATTTCTTTGGAGAAATGTCTGCTCGTGTCTTCTGCCCATTTCTTGACTGATACAGTCACTCAGGAAAATGGTATGGAGGTTCCTCAAGAAGTTAATAATAGAGCTACTGTACAACTCAGCAATCGTACTACTAGGTATTTACCCAAAAGACACAAATGTTGTGATCTGAAGGGGCACCTACACCCCAATGTTTATAGCTGCAGTTTCCACAATAGCCAACTATGGAAGGATCCTAGATGTCCATCAACAGATTACACACACACACACACACACACACACACGCACACGCACACACTGGAATATTACTCAGCCATCAAAAAGGATGAAATCTTACCATTTACACTGATGTAGATGGAACTGGAGGGTATTATGCTAAGTGAAATGAGTCAATCAGAGAAATACAATTATCATATGGTTTCTCAGATGGGGAATTTAAGAAACAAAACAGAGGATCATAGGGGAATGGAGGGAAAGATAAAATAAGACAAAGTCAGAGAGGGAGACAAACTATAGGAAACTTAACTCTAGGAAACAAACTGACAGTTGCTAGATGGGACATGGGTAGGAGGATGGGGTAAGTGGGTGATGGGCATTAAGGAGGGCACATGATATAATGAGCACTGGATGTTATATGCAACTGATGAATTACTGAACTCTACATCTGAAACCTATGATACACTACATGTTAACTAAATGAATTTAAATAAAATAAGTTAATAAAAAATAAAAATAAAAAAATATAAAGTGAGTCTCTGAATTTAAAAAAGAGAGTAAGAGAGAGATAGTAGGGATCATCTTACACTGCTAGTCTCCAGTCAATTGCTGGTGACTTTGAATAAGGCTTCCTCATTGACCGAGTAACAGTCAGGATTCACTAGGCTCTGTTACGGTAATAAACAACTCCAAAATCTCAGGGGCTTACAAAAAGAACTTTCAAAAATTAATCTTTTAAAGTCTTCCGGGATCTAGGTGACTCTTTGGTTTGTATTTTTCCCTATGTTGGCTCGGCATTCCAGGATGTTTCCATCAGTATGGGCTCTCCATGAATAAATACTTTTGCACTCACTGCAGGGGGAAAAGTAGACTGGAGCACCAAGCACTGGTGATGAAATACTTCTGTGTAGAAGTGATACATGCTACTTCTTCCATATTTCATTGGTTAGATCGCAGCATGTGGCCAACTCACACAGCTTCAATGGGAAACTGTTCCATGTGGCCAGAGGTGGAAAGAATTTGGTTATTGAAGAATAATGATAATGCCTACCACACATGTCTTGTGTTTTTTGGAGGGGGGCGGGGGCACCGTGCAGTAATTTTCATTGAGCCTCCTGATATTGTCTGATGGTATGTTAGAGTCACACCCTAACCCCTTCTCTGGGTAAAATGTTTCCTCAATTTTTGTCTGCCTATAGACCCTACCCACCTCTGTCCCCCGTGTACTGCATACTCCTTCATGTGGATTTAAGGGGATTGCGGAGGTTCCTTTCTGCACACTCCAGTGCTATGGAGTACTGGGGAGTTTACTGGGTGAGGGTTCTCTCCTTCATACCAAGAACACCACAGTACATTTCTTCCTTGATCTGCTGTCACTGGCTTTACCAACCAGCTCTCTGCCTTCACAGCAGAGAAGCAGGCAATGGTAGCTAAGTCTGCAGATACCACACAAACTCCAAGAGGAACATGTTAGGCTTTCCCCCAAGTTCCCTCACCCCCAACTACTGCACTCCTACCAGTGCCACACGCAGGTCTGAACAAGCATCATGCCAACAACAAGATACATATCTCCTGATCCTGCAGAGGAAGGAGGGAGAAAAGTGCTTACTAACATGCCGGCTTGCCTGCCCTCTCATTAGCCTTCTGCTTTTATAGACTTTGGAAGTGGCCTACAGAGATACTTGAAGCTAACAGAGTCACTTCAGCAGTTTTTTTTATAATAACTGAGAGAGAGGTCTGGCCCCAATTCTTGATTGGGCCTTGAGGCCTCTTTTGGATGTGAAGAATTTAACCATTCTTCATTCTCAGCTTTGGGCGACAGATCCCAATTCCAAGGCAAAAGTAAAGTCAGCCTCAACATCCTCTTCTACCTATGGTCTTTGTTCCTTTTTCTTTCCTTCACATGACTAAAAGAAATTTGAGAAAGTAGCTCTTTCCTCGCACATTTTTTAAGTTGAGATCTAAAATATCCCCAAGTTCAAGAAGTGGCAAAGCATTCCACATCCTGCATGTTGTATATGTTGACTTTAAAGTTTTATAGGAAAAATGTCCAGCCTCCACAAATATGATAATCATTCCCTCTGCCCATCACCCATATTCAACAATTTAAAAAAATATTTTATTTATTTATTTATTTGACAGAGAGAGAGAGAGAGAGAGAGAGATCACAAGCAGGCTGAGAGGCAGGCAGAGGGAGGAGGAAGCAGGCTCCCTGCCAAGCAGGGAGCCCGATGCAGGCCTAGATCCCAGGACTCTGAGATCATGACCTGAGCTGAAGGCAGAAGCTTTAACCCACTGAGCCACCCAGGCACCATATTCAACAATTTTTAAGGTATCACCACACTTGTTTTACTTATCCATTTTGTTATTACTATTTTTGCTGAAGTATCTTAAAGAAATCTTATGGCCTGTGTCATTACACAGTCCATCTTCAGCATGCATTTCTAAAAGCATGAACTTAGGAGAAAACCGCCCTGTAATTCTCATAACTAACAAAACGAAGAATAATTCTGCGAAATGTGTTCCAGTTCCCTAGTGGCATGTGTGGTTGTCAGCCTCCAAGATGACCCCAAATGATCCCCACCTTCTGGTCTTCAAACTCTTGCACAGTATCCTCCCACTTGGCACCAAAGTTAGTCTGTGCGACCAGTAGCCTCTGACAGAACTTAGGATACGTCACTTTCAAGATTAGGTTAAAAAAGAGCTGCGGCTTCTATTTCATGAGTTCTCTCACGTATGTGCTCTGTCCATCTTGGGTCACTTACTCTGGGGAAAAATAAGTTGCCATGCTGTGAGCTAGCCTGTGGAGAGGCCTACAGAGTGAGAGACCAAAGCCTCTGGCTAACAGCTGGAAAGGAGCAGGGACCTGCCAACAAACACGTGAGTGAGTTTGAAAGCAAATTTTCCAGTCCCAGCCAAGATCTGAATTGACTGCAGCCCTGCTCAACAGCTTGACTCCGACCTCACGAGAGACCTTGAGCCAGAAATTCAGCTAAGCTGCTCCAAGGCTCTGGGCTTTCAGGAACTGCATAATACAATAAATGCTGGCTGTTTTCAGTTGCTAATTTTTAGGGTGATTTTTAAATAATGATAGAAAACCAATACACTGTATCACCCTATCCTAAAACTGAGTGGCTTAAAACAACAAGGCCTTATTTATGATCTTTACAATTCTGTGGAGTGACTGGGCTGTTCTGCTGAGCTTGCTGAGGTTCACTCAAGTGGCTGCATTCAGCTGACAAGTTGTCAAGGGGCTTGACTCATCTGGAACATCTGGGATGGCCAGACCTTTCTCTTCCATCTTTAACTCTGGTCTTTTTCAAGAGCATGTCAGTTTCAGAGCAGTGTTTTAAAGGACTGAAGGCAAAATTTCAAGGACTTGTCTGTAGCCTTAGGCTCTGCAATTCACACATATTTATTATATTCTATTGGTCAAAGTAACTCACAAGGGAAGTTTACAGTCAAAGCCCTGGGGAAAACCATGCCACCTATCGAAAGCAGGAGCAGTAATGTATCTAGGCAATGGTTTTCAATCTACTCCAGTTCTCTTCTAGGGACAATTATTTACATACCCACCTGTAGAAGATAGTTTATCCATTCTTCCTCAGTTCAAACCTCCTTATGACCTTTGGCTCAGGCTCAAAGCCTTAATCTCATTATCTAAGTCTGATCTAGATGTAGATTGGGCTCATTACAGGTAGTTCAGCTAACATGTTTCTGGAGGTGCAGCTCTTGTTGATCCTAAGACCTGTCAGATAAAAAGTCCTGTTATTTGCCTTCCTCAGATATATCCAAACCTAAGATAAGGCTAGCATACCTACAATAGGCACCTCCATTTAAAAAAAAAAAAAAGGGAGGCCCCAAGATAAACAAAATAGACAAATCTTTAGCTATTCTTATCAAGAAAAAAAAAGAAGACTCAATTAAATAAAATTATGAATGAAAGAGGTGATATTACAATCAATACCATACAAATACAAGGGATCATGAGACAAGTATGAACCATTTTATGTCAACAAACTGGACACTCTAAAAGAAATGGATACATTTCCAGAAACATGTATTTGCTACAGGATTTCCTTTCCCTTTAGTCTCTGGGGTTCTTGCTCACACCACTTCAAAGAATGGAGAGGTAGACCAGAAGAAGAGTGGTGGGCAGCAAATCAAAGTTTATTGAGTGATAGTAAAGTGAGAGTACAAAGCTCCTGAAGAGGGAGGGAACCCGAGACAGTTGCCACCAGAGTTTCTAAGCCTAGGGGTTTTTAATGGGCTTGTTGGCGTGCTGTTTTAATCTGATTAACCCTCCCTAAGCTTGTCATCCAATCAGGTTTTTGTCATCTATCTGTCGCGTGGGAAAGGGTGGAGGGCTCCTCCCAGGGTGGTGTAAGATCCTTTTGAGGGTGGTTTCTTAGGGTGGGGTCCCCTTTTCCCTGCCTGCCTTTCTTCCCACTACCTACCCTTCATCATATCTGACTCAGATTGAATCATGAAGAAATAAAAAATTAGAACAGACCCATTCCAGTAAAGGGATTGAATCAATAATCCAAAATTCCCCTGCAAGGAAAAGCCTAAGACCAGATAGATTCACTGGTGAATTCTATCAAACACTTAAAGAGGAATTTATGCCAATTCTTCTTATATTCTTCCAAAAATCAAAGAGAAAGAAACACTCCAAAGGCAATTTACAAGCCCAACAGTAACCTAATACTAAAGCCAGAAAAGGACACTACAAGAAAAGAAACTTATAGTTCAATATCTTTGATAAACACAGATGCAAAAATCCTCAACAAAATATTAGCAAACCCAATTGAACAGTACATTAAAAGGATCATACACCACAAATAAGGGGGATTTATTCCAGGGATGCAATGGTGGTTTAATGTATGCTAATCAGTCAATGAGCTACACCATATTAAGAAAATGAAGGATAAGAATCATATGATCATCTCAATAGATGCAGAAACAAGCACTTGACAAAATCCAACATCCATTCATGTCAAAAATAAAGTTCAACAAACTGGGTACAGAGGGAATAAATTGGGTATAGAGGGAACGTACCTCAAATTAGAAAGATCATACATGACAAGCCCATAGCTAATATCACATTCAATGGTGAAAATGTTTCTTCTAAGATCAGGAAAAAACAAGGATGCCCATTCTTGGCCCTTTTATTTAACATAGTACTAGAAGTCCTCGTCAGAGCAATTAGAAAAAAAGAGAGAGGGGGAGAAGGAGAGAGATCGTTCAAACCAAAAAGGAAGAAGGAAAATTATCTCTCTTTGCGGGTGACATGATACTATATATAGAAAACCCTAAAGGACTCCACCAAAAAACTGTTGGAACTAACCAACGAATTCATCTTTTCTTTCCTTTACTTTGTCATACATAGCTAGGAGAAGCCAATTGTCACGCTCAACATTCTGCTGAGACATGTCTTTAGCCCAAGCTGTAAGTTCATTTATATATATTTTCTATTCTCCAAGATTACTTAGGTGACATTTTGCTAATTGTTTTGCTATTATACAATGTGGATTCTCTTTTTCCCAGATTCAAATAATAGTTCTTTGTTGCCTTTCCAGTTTTCATTCGCTGTTTGACAGTCCTCAAATCTTTGCTAACAGACTTCCCCCTGCTTTCTTAGCCTCTGCATACTTCCTGGTCCCATAAATAGTGGAACACGGTTTAGTGCTTTGTTACAACATCACTATGTTTCTACATACTGATTACTATGAAAGTTACCTATTACAAAGTAATAAACCATCCCAAAACTTAGTGGCTTAAAACAACATTTTATGGGACCTCCACCACATTTATTTTTTAAAAAGATTTTCTTATTTGACAGAGTGAGAGAGAGAGAAAGAACAAGCAGGAGGAGTAGCAGTCAGAGGGAGAAGGAGAAACAGACTCCCCGCTGAGTAGGGATTCCCGATATGCGACTTGATCTCAGGACCATGGGATCATGACCTGAGCCCAAGGCAGATGCTTAACTGACTAAGCCACCCAGGCACCCCCTCCACCACATTTAAAACAAAGAACATTTTCATCATCTCAAAGGTACCCTTTTTTCCCTTTCTAGTCAATCTCCATCTTTGGTCTCAGATAACCACTGATCTTCATTCTATCTCCATAGAGGGGATATGTATTTCCTCAAGTTTCATGTAAATAGAATCATGTACTATATACTCTTTTGTGTCTGTAATCCTTTTCTCAGCATGATTTTGTAGGTCATGCAATATTTTATATTCAAGAAGCCCTATGAACACAAAACAAGATAAATACTAATTAAACTAAATCTAGGTGTTGCAAAGCTGATGAAAAGAATAGAGAAACAGCAAGTATTAATGCATCCAGAAGTAAATAAAGACATATTGCCTCGGGGAACATTAGATGATAATTGAACGCTCAAAGAATGGAATTGTGAAATTATGAAAAGTATATTCTCTGATCATGGTGCTGTTGACCTGGGTCTATTAAAAATCAGATAGAATACTAGGAAATACTTATATATTTAGAATTAAGATATATAATTATAAACAAAGGATAAGAGAACTATAAATTAAAAATATTTTGAACTAAATGAGAAATAAATGTCAACATATCATAATTTTTGAGATGCAGCCACAACTGGAAATTAAATGGAAATTAAGGGGAATGACATCAGTGAGAAAGGTGGAATAAAGATTCCTTGATATCCATTCCTTCATAAAAGTAACAAGAACACTGGCAAAAATTGTCAAAATAAACTTTCTGAACTCTGGAAATTAACCAAGGCTTGCAACAACCATGAGAGTGCTGAATCAAGAAAATTGGCCCACTGGGCACCTGGGTCATACAGGTGGTTGAGCGTTAGACTCTTGGTTTCAGCTCAGGTCATGATCTTTCAGGGTTGTGGGATGGAGCCCTGCTCTGGGCTCTGCACTCAGCTCAGAGTCAGTTGGAGATTTGTACTGTCCCACTCTCCCTACCCCTGCTGGTACATGCACATGCTCTCTCTCTTTCTCTATCAAATAAATAAATAAAATCTTGAAAAAAGGAAAATGGCCCATAATCATGGTTAAAATCAGCAGTCTAGCAGTTTCTGGAGTGGTCAGAGTAGAGTTTAAGCTTTTTCAAAGCCCCATTTGTAGTGAATCTTCATTATTTGACCTGATAGTTTCCTAGAAACTATCCCCCATGCTAAGCTTATCTTTATGTGATTGGATATATAGACAGTCCAGTACCGATTACCTTTATCCTCGTGGTATTTGTCTAAAGCAAGAAATAAAAATCGTTTAAAATCACAGCTGCCTCAGGCTATGATATGAGTTGAGACAAACAACAAGCTCACCAAAAAAAAAAAAAGAAAAGAAAAGTAAAGATAAACATAAGAGGCTTTAAAAATCTCCAACTTATTCCTGGAAATCTAGAAATCCACACACATGTGGGCATATCCAGCCTGCGCATGCTCTGGAAAGATATCTGTAGGTCCTGAGTTCTCTTGTCTGCTAACCTTGAGGCTCTGTACAAGCAGGAAGTAAAGGCTAAGGTAGAGTTGTCACCTGTGTGGCTGAAGGCATGCTTCAATACTCAAAGATCTCCTAAGCCAAGGTGTAGAGACTTCTTGGTTTTAGGCATTTAAGGAAATCTCTGTCCAGTCATTAGCTGAGACTTCAGAGGCCACACTCAAAAAAGAATACCTGCTTTATACAATTAATTCTGGAAACTCACTCAATAAAAAAACAACTAAAACAAAAAAATAGCAACAATAACAAACCACGGAGAGGGAGAAGAATTTGACATCCAGAATGACCACATTGTAATATTCAGAGTACCAGTTTCCAACAAGAAAATTATGCAATATGCAAAGAAGCAAGAAAGTTTGGCACATTCACAGAAAAAAAGGAAATGAATAGAAATTATTCCAAGAAAATTTTGGACTTATTAAACAAAGGCTTTTACATCACCTATCTTAAGTATGCTTAAACATGAAAAGACATCATGGGCATAGAGCTAAGGGAAACCAGGAGAACAATGTATGAACAAATAAATAATATCAATCAAGACAGAAATTATAAACAGGAAACAAAAAGAAACTCTAGAGCTGAAAAGCAAAATAAATGAAAGGATCAGTTTTTTGTATCCAATCTGCCAATCTCTGTTTTTAATTGGCAAGTTTATGTCATTTATATTTAAAGTGACTACTGACAATGAAGAACCTACTTCTGTCATTTTGCTATTTGTCTTCATTATGTCCTATATAGCTTTTGGTTCTTGGTTCCTCCAGTAATGCTTTTTTTCATATTTGATTTTCTGTAGTGTGCCATTCTGATCCCCTCCCATTTCCTATTCTGTATGTGTATTTGTGTATATATACACATATATATATACACATGTGTGTACATATGTATATATAATAATATATAATATATAATAATTATATATTTATTTATTTTAGAGAGAGAGAGTGAGCACATGAGTGGGGGGAGGGGTCGAGGGAGAGGGAGAGAAAGAATCCTCAAGCAAACTCCTCACTGAATGGGAAGACTTATACAGGGCTCTATCCCAGGACCCTGAGATCGTGACCTGAGATGAAATCAAGAGCCAGCCACTTAACTGACTGAGCCACCCCGGCTCCCCTTCTGTGTATTTTTTAGTTATTTTCTTATTGGTTACCAAGTGAATTACAGTTAACATCCTAAACTTATAACAATCTATGTTGAATTGATGTGAACTTAGCTTCAATGTCATACCTTAACTCTGTTTCTAAACATCTCTGCGTCCCTTTTATATTGTTGTCATAAATTATATCCTGTTACATCATTTGCCCATTAACATGAATTTATAATTATTGTTTCATGTATTTGTATTTTAAACCATATAGGAAACCAAAAAAGGTGTTACAAACCAAAAATACAGTAATATTGACTTTCCAGTTATGAAAGGTAGAGTCTCTTGGTACTTGCCACTAAATTTTGCAACCAATTAAAAGAACAAAACATCTAAAAACAAAAAGAAAAATTTATTAGAAATGAAAAGATAAACTGACAGAACTACATTAGTATGGTATATTTTTCATAAGTTCTAGTCATTTATAGATTTAGTAGACTAAATATGCATAAGGTTATAAAATTTGAATTATATAATAAATATAACATAACAGATCTATGTTGAAATTTTATACTAAATTTATAAGCAGGTAGGAAATAATGAGAATGAGAGATTCCCTTTATGAACACAAGACTGTCTAATCTGTAGAAATAAAACAAAAGTGAAATGTGTGAAACTTACACAAAGAACACCGTAACACTTTACTGAGGGACATAAAGGAAGAATCAACTAAATGGAGAGATGTAAAATTATTCATGGTTAAAAATATTAGTTGTCGGGCACCTGGGTGGCTCAGTGGGTTAAAGCCTCTGCTTTCGGCTCAGGTCATGATCTCAGGGTCCTGGGATCGAGGCCCGCATCGGGCTCCCTGCTCAGTGGGGAGCCTGCTTCCCTCTCTCTGCCTGCCTCTCTGCCTCCTTGTGATCTCTCTCCCTCTGTGAAATAAATAAATAAAATCTTAAAAAATATATTAGTTGTCAATTTTTCTCATATAAATTCATGATTTAATGGAAGTCCAATTAAAATATCATTTTTTTGGAAATAGGAAAAATGAAGTACATTTGGAAGAATATATGCGGTAGATTAGAGATGGACATCCTTAGAATAAGAAAGATTGTCTTATAGATTTTCATATATTATAAAGCTATATATTCTGGAATTGGTGCTGAAATAGGTGAATAAGTCAGAGGAACATACTAGACATGTCACAAAGATACAAACAGGTATGAATATTTGATATTAATTTCTTTATAAGTATTTATTGATCTTTTCCTATTCACCCATCTCTCTGCAGGTACTGGGGTTGCAGAGATTGAATAAAAAGACAAAATATTGGGGCACCTGGTTGGCTCAGTTGGTTGAACTTCTGACCTTTGATTTAGGTTCAGGTCATGATCTCAGGGTGGTGAGATCTAGCCACAAGTCTGGCTCTGCACTCAGGATGGAGTCTGCCTGAGATTCTCTCTCTCCCTCTCCCTTTGCCCCTCCCCCCAGACAAGTGCTCATGTGTTCTCTTTCTAAATAAGTAAAATCTTTAAAAAAGAAAAGAAGACAAAATATCTGCCCATGTGAAACATATGATGCTAAACAAAACAATAAACAAATATATAGATAAGTGTATCATTTCAGGTAGAATTAAGTTATATAAAGAAAAATAAAGTAAACTAAGGAGACAGTATGTTGGGCTGGACTGGTATTTTATTTTATTTTAATTTATTTTATTTTATTTTTTTAAAGATTTTATTTATTTATTTATTTGACACAGAGAGAGAGAGAGATCAGATCACAAGTAGGCAGAGAGCCAGGCAGAGAGAGAGGAGGAAGCAGGCTCCCTGCTGAGCAGAGAGCCCGATGCGGGCCTCGATCCCAGGACCCTGAGATCATGGCCTGAGCCGAAGGCAGAGGCTTTAATCCACTGAGCCACCCAGGTGCCCAGGACTGGTATTTTATGTTAGATGGAGTGTTCAGGAAAAGGCTTTATGAGTGGGTAACACTTAAGTGGAGATTTGACCTAGGCAAAAGAGTGAACCATGCTCACTGTCCAGATAATAGCAAACATTAAGGTCCTTCAGTTGGATTGAACTTGGCATGTCCAAAGATTGGAGAGAATGCTGATGTCATTAGCAAGGGAAAAGTGGTAAGAGATAAATCTGAGAGATAAAGAGACTTTTGAAGCTGGTGAGTACAGTTTGGATGTTTCAAGAAGGTCAGTGAGGACACCTGGAAATCATACCACTCTAATTCCACAAGACAAAGTTTCTTAAATTCTAGAAGAAAATATAGGTAGTTGTTTAAATTGTCATGAGATGGCTCTGGACTTTCTAAGTATTATGGTCATAATTCATAAAGAGTAACACTGATAGATCTGTCTAAATGAAATCTATGACTTCTGTAAGTCAAACACTGCAAAGCAAACCCAAAGGCAAATAAACTAGAGTGAATATTCTCAAACATGAATGGCCAATAATTCACATTGTGAGTAGAGGTGTAACTAAGCTTCTACAATTCCTTATGTAATAGAGAAGCACTCCAATCTAAAAAGGACAAAGGACCCAATTGATGACAACATGAGTGGACCTTAAAATGCGAAAAAAAGTGTAATTTCCTTTTTTGACTACACAGCAGTGTATACAGAGACACCATATACAGTGGAAGTAATAGTTCAAATCAGCACCAAATTTTTGGGGAGAAGTTTGACAGTATTTACCAAAGACCTTAAAAAGGCATATAGTATGTGATCAAACAATTAAATTTCCAGGAGTTTATTATAAATAAATTGTTATAAATGCTAGCAAAGATTTTAGCTATAAGGATGTTTATCATTTACAGAAAAATGGGAATAATAATGTTCAACAGTAAGAGATTAGACAAGCTATGACACAGATACGTACATGTATTTATATATGTATAGTCTAGGAGGGATTAATATTATATTGTGGAAGAATATGGAATGATCTAAAAAGACATTTACAGTGTATTCATCAAAATAAGGAATTTACAAATATATATGTTAAAAAGGCATATATATATTCTCCTTTTCCTTTAGCAGTGATCCACAAACTTTTTGGGTGGTCACAAGGTCTTTGACAATTTATGAAAAGCTATGAATCCTTTTGAAAGAAAATGTGCAGATGCATATACTTGCAAAATTTTGCAACTCTTCTCGATCTGGTTTCAATCCACTTTTCCAACTTTATGTCTTGCAAAGTAACACCATCCTTACTTTTACCACCCTTTTCCATAACACAGACACTCTCCAGTCGTATGCAATTTTTTAAAGAACACACCATGCCAGCATAGCTGGGCAGAGCCATGATTCTATAGAGTATCTCCAACACTCTCTTATCTACTTGGTTTTGATACATCATTAGTAAGGCTCATACATTAACGGTAAGGCCTACCTTTCTTTTACTCACTCAGTTTGCTGTGCTTTGAATTCCTATAGCATATGTATATATGTGTTATATATATATACATATATATATACATACATGCACATATATATGTTCTTCTACTATAAAATATATTAGATTGCATTATTTTAATTACCTGTGTGTCTCTTCACCTTCTTCTCTTTCAACTTGGAACTCCTAAATACAAGTATCCTTATGAAGTTTATCTGAATTGTTACTTAAAAACTTAGTAGAAAGTATAAATAAATCAGTGTATTAATTAATTGATTAGTGCTGGTAACCAATGATAGTGCTTCATAAATTTCCTAGTTGTATCTGACAGGGGTTGTTGGGTTATTCAGATGTGCTAACACATCTAGTATGAGTTTAATCTTTCCCTCTTCCCAGTCTAGTTCTCTTCCCTTCATGTTGGACTTCTAATAAGTCAGTCCCCTCTAATAGAATATGCCATTTTCATGTGGCAACAAAGAAGAGTAAGGATTTCCTGCATTTCTATGGAAATTCTTTGGGATTTCTTCCATGATATAGAGTTACTATGATAAAATGGAAAAAAAATATTGTGAAGGCTAAAGATATATTACTAAGAAACATTTGAAGATATGCAACCACATAGTATAGTTTTGGAGCAATGTTAAGGGTGCACAGAACCACAGCCCATTCAACCAAGAGCAACTTTACAATAATTCACCTCTTTACTTGTATCCCCTGAATCTTATTAAGGGGACATGTGGTCTCTGGTAATGGATCTTAAAATTATCTTTTTTTCTTCTTGTCCTATACACTTGTCTGGTATCTTGGCTCTTCTTTTTTTTTTTTCTTTTAAGATTTTATTTATTTACTTGACAGAGAGAGAGAGAGCACAAACAGGCAGAGTGGCAGGCAGAGGTGGAGAAGCAGGCTCCCCGCTGAGCAAGGAGCCTGATGCCGAACTGGATCCCAGGAAACCAGGATCATGACCTGAGTCGAAGGCAGGGGCTTAACCCACTGAGCCACCTGGGCATCCCTTGGCTCTTCTTATATCTATTTCCTCTCAACGTTCCCACTCCGTGCAAATTAATTTCAGCCTTCAGTTTGAAATACCAGTTATAGTTCCCCTTTTATCTTCCTTCCTTTCTTTCCTTTCTTCCTTCCTTCCTTCCTTCCTTCCTTCCTTCCTTCCTTCCTTCCTCTCTCCTTTCCTTTCTCTTTCTTTCCTTCTTTTAAATTTAAATTCAATTAGCCAACACATGTAGTGTTGTATAGTGTAAGTATATTATTAGTTTCAGAGGTAGAATTTAGAGATTCATTATTTGCATATAACACCCAGTGCTCATCACATCACCTGCCCTCCTTCATGCCCATCACCCAGTTACCCTATTCCCTACCCACCTCCACTCCAACACCTCTTAGCTTATTTCGTAGAGTTGAGTCTCTCATGGTTTGTACCTTCCTTTACTTCTGATCCTCCACTGCTAAAGCCTAAAGACCTCTGTGGCAAGGCTGGACCCTCCTGAGAGTGCAGAGAAAGAAGGGGCCAAGAGGCATATTCCTCTCTTAAAGAGGGAGAGGGAGAGAAAGAGCTGTGAATAATCCAACAGGATGAATTTTTAACTTTCCATATTATGAAATTGTTTTGTGACCTTAAGCAAATTCACATAACCTCTCTTTCATTCCACATCTGTACTCATCCACAAGCATCTATGTAAATGGAAAATGAGAAAAAAAAGAAAGCCCTTCAAAAATACTGTACAGATGCAAGTTGGTTTTATCATTATACAAAATGATCCAGGGTCAAACCAGAAGTAGTTTTTAAACATTTTTATATAAAATAGTTTTGACCTTTAATGACCAGAAATATTAGTCATGGTGAATGTTTTTATATAATGGTTGGTCTGGGACCTTCTTTCCTGAAAATATGAAAAGTTAGAATTAAAATCATGACTCCTTTATTACTTGTGCAACGTTTAGTTCTTATTTGACTTTTAAAAATTTGAAGGCTTTAAACAATCTTCTGTGATTAATTTTAAGACACTATTTAAATTCCCTACTGAGCATAACTTAAAGCCTCTTTTATTCATCTTCCATAGAATCTGTAACGAAGTAGAACTCTTTTCAACTCGTTTAGATTTTTCTGGGATTTGGTGCCATCAGGAGAGTCAGGCATTTTATCATTCAAGATCCTGAAAATGACTTTCAAAGAGTTAGTCATCTGAGAGTGGAACATGAAAGTTCAGAGAATACAAATTTGATGACATTTGAGACGACCTACCTAAGACTAAACAACATATGAGCCCCTAAAAACAGGCCCAGAACAGCAGAAATACCAGAAAGCTATGAATCAGCAAAATTCTTACCTTTCTCTTTTTTACTCTTTAAGAGTCAGGAGCGCCAGCCTCGTTAAAAGAGCCAACAGACAAAACCTTTGGTAGAGTGGAATCTCCATCTGCTTGGAGAACGAAAGGATCCCTGGAGTTTTCAGTAGAGCTGTATGTAGATACTGTGTCCCACATTTCCCTACGGCTTTTGGAAGAAAACAAAAAGTGAACCCTGTACTTCTGAATAACTTCACAGGGTTGTTTGGTTGAAGATTAACTCCTGAACTGCTGTGGAGATAGATGTCCCCATCAGCTTTCAAAAGATCTGTGCCTCTGAGAAGACTTGTGTGTCTAAAGGATGATTCATCCAGCTGGATCTCTTTGTGGTGATTTTCCAACAACCGTATGTAAGGGAGGAGGAGAGAGGGAGGGAGGAGGAGGGCATGAGTAGATAATGGTCGAGCAGAGGGGGTGGGGGGAGAAGGAGGATTTGGGGGGTTTTAGCAAGTCAGAGTTAACAACTGCAGAAACCAGAAATATGACTTTAGACCCCTGAAATGGAAGAAAATTGTGGCATTGTTTTTCTAGTACAAGCAGTAGGGTACGAAATAAGGAGTGAGTTCCCAGAAGTGGCAACTAGAGTCTTCTGGTAAGAGCCAGAAGGAACTGGCAAGAAAGATACTGGCTTCTTTTCTTATTCACATCTGTGTGTTCTGTGTTAATCTGGAATTTTGCCTTAAAATAGGATCGCTCTTTCTTTAGGCCTTATAGGTAAAGGTGCAATCTGGTTTTGTAGCTTATAATTTATGAGAATAATTAAAGTTTTAATTACATTAAGCATGATAAAAATCTGTCTGAAGATATGATGCAGTAAAGTTTCAAGGTAATTTGAATAGAATTAGGCGTGTGTCCCTGTTATAGCCAATAGAACATGAGTATCAATAGTTCTCTGCAGGCTATTAGGAATGAACTTGAATATATCGTTACCTTTAGAGTTTTGAAACCCATTGGCATTATTCTACTGACAAATTAACTGGATTACCTTGAAGGTATTAGATTTTTTTAAAAGTGAAACTATGTTGCTCATGTCCTTTAGTGGAAGGGAATAATCTTTTTATAAAAATGGTAGAAGGAATATTGGGAAGGGGAAAGAGAAATCCAGGAAATGTGGGAAAAATTTTTTTGAAGGACACTTCTTTCTTCTAAATAAATGTACAGCTCATGGTCCAGAGGTATTACACACCAGGCTTCTGAGAGATTTTATAGATAAGATTGTTGATTATCGAGAATGGGAAAATATTTGAACAGGGGACTATCATTCCAGTAGTTAATAAGGAGAAGAAAATGGCTCCTTTATAGACCAGTGGATATGTGTTCAGAGTTGTGCATGATTTTAGAAGGGGTTAAGAAAGGGGTAGTTTATAAGCTCTTATTAGAGAAAGCAATGATCCTTTGAATCCACCATAATGTCACCAAGAGAAGTTCTATCAGGTCATTTCTTTCATTGCTGAGGGATATGGGGGAAACTGTTTAGGCATAGACTACCCCAATCACAGTATTTCACTCCTCTTCCCAACTGTCCTTTTGTGGCACATGACACAATTGACTACTTTTTCATTACTTTTTGAAATACCCTTGCTCCGTAATTCTATAGAATGTTTTCTATCTCTGACTACTCCTTGCAACCTTGAGTTTCATTTCCCTATGCCAATATAAACTAAATCCTAAATGTCATATTCCCAAGCCTTTGATTTTCTGGATGACTTCACTGTGTCTATTGCTTACATTCCTACCAATTAGTTCATGATTCCTAGAGCTGTATCAGAGCCCCAAACCTCTGCACTTGGATTTGCCCAGAGAGCTCGAGCTCAACACATTCAAAATAAATGCAATTCTTGCACCCTCCAGCGGCTCTCCCGCCTGAGTTTCCCTACCTCTCTGAACTGCCTTGCCCAGTTCCCAAAGCCAGAAAACTGGGTGTCATCCTTAACTAGAGTCTTTATGGGCCGAATGAAGCAAGACACGTTTCTCACAGAGATAACCACGAGATATGACAACCTTGCAAACCCTCACCCAGCTAGGTCAGTAGGAAACTGCAGGAAGTGGAACTTAGCAGCAGTACATGAAAAATCTCTTTAATGCTTTTGCCTGATTTTTTAATTCAGTATACATCAGTAGTTTGTGGCTGCTGGAGAAGCAATACTTCCTTCATCTGCATCAACAAAAGAAAATCTAGAGTGAGAAACCAATGGGTTCAATAGGGCAGGGAAGCAGGAATTACTATGGAAGAGAACAGCCATGCTCACTTACTATGCAAGAAATGACAAGAAGATTCTACAGACCATTAACAATCAAGTAACCTCCAAAAGCCCTCTTAAATCTTTTTCTATCAACACATTACATTTTAGATTTAAATGTTTAAGTAATTACATTTAATGGAAATTCATTTACATTTTTCCGTTTTAAAAGTAATCATTGTATTTTGATTTTACTCACAGGTGTCTTTGTGGGGTCCAAGTGGCTACAGATAAGAATTTGTGAGTTCCTTTGTTCCCTGATTTCCGAGCCAGGGAAGGACCTCTATAGGGGCTACTGAGAGCCCTTCATGACCTTCCCTTCTTAACACAGTTCCCCTGTAGAGGAAGATGGGTGGGGGAGGGGATCTCATCAATATAGATCACTTTCATGCTACCTCCTTTTAGAAAAGAGCACAGTAAGGGGAAAGGCACCGGGTTCGGAGACAGATAGGCCCTTACTTTCCTCATGTGTAAGGTAGAGGGCTCCAGTCCCAGCCTCAAAGGCCATTAGACGTCAATGCATGCACGCTCGAAGTATGGGTTATAGTTGGTATTTCATAAACACCGTCTTTGCCCGGTGACCATAGCAACACTGGAGAGGGTGGGAGACAATCTGGGTAGAGGAAGTCTGGAATCTGGCTTCAGTCAGGCCAAGATTTGTAACGGTGCTCTGCCTCCTTCGTTGTCCTTTCCTCCCCAACACTTCTCTTCCACTCAGCCTCTCTTTTAAAGATTGTGACTTTAAAAAGAATGGAAATGCCTTGCAGAGATCCTCTGGTCCACACCTGACCTATTTCTACTATAAGGCACCTGTTTGTCTGTAAGGGGAAGGCTGATGGTGAAATTATAAAAGGCGGGATTAGACAAACAGTAGTGGGGTGGGCATGAGGTGGGGGTGGGAAGGCAGTCTAGGGAAAGGAAGCAGGGGGAAGAAATTCAGTTTGGTTCAGTGGTTGAGAAAAATCTGTTATAAGTGATTTCGGATGAGATAAATGTAAAGAAAATGACATTGCAGAAGATGAAATATAACAATAGCAAACAAGATTGACTGGGGCATAAGGAAAGACACTAGACAGGGAGACCCCACAGAAGGCTCCTAGAGTAATTGGGGGGGGCAATGTTTGGTTGTGCCAGCATAACTGAAGGACCTGGTTGCGGCAACCAAGGCTGGGGACATGGCACATAGGACGAACTCCAACTGAGGGAGGGATAGAAAGACGAAGTGAATTATTATCTCAGACACTTGCTTCTAACACACCTGACAGGCTCTGACTTGAATGAGGCATGCTTCTGCGACGTTGTTTGGTCTGTTCACTTTCCTCTTGCTACCCTGAATTCTTCCAGTTGTAAACTTTGTGCCCCACTGGAAGGTTTCTGGAGAGGTCAAAGGAGGAAGAAGTGGCTCCCTTTTCCCCATTGCCAATTTCAGTAGATCACCACACGTGTCACCAGTCAACCTGACCCTGTTATTTCCAGCATGGAGAGTGGCAAAGAGACTGATCGGCCAATATAGGTCAGATTGTATTCTGTCTGGCTGGGGGCCAAAATTGTATTGTTTCTGGTACCCAGGAGCTAAGGTCTGATCAATGGCTTCTATATTCAGTGAAGGCCCATGGTGATGAAAAAGATTTGAAGGGCAGGAGGTCCAAAGTGAACTTGGCTCTGGGACATAGTAAACTTTATTACTTTGTCACTCCTTTTTTTTTAATATTCCGGGGATTATTTTCATTTTTCTTTCTTTAATTTTGTTGTTGTCTTACATGGAAGAGAGAAACATCCACAACAAATCAACATCAAGGCACAGTAGTTAAATAGCCTTAACTGAAAGTCCAATTACCCCAACACAGCATCTCAAATGAATGAAAAAAGTAGGAGGAAATACTTCTACTAATATTTATATTTGAGAAAGTTAGCTTTCTGTTTCCAAAAGGCTTAACAGGTTATGATTCACACATAGGCAGACACCTCATTTATCTCAGAGCTTTCATTGCCACTGGGTCAGAACTCACTTTTATTGATGATGCACATAAATGAAGTTAAGCATTGACCTAGGCAATCAATCTGAGTGAAGCTGCTGTTTCTTTCCCTTCCTTTCCCTTCCCTTCCCTTCCCTTCCCTTCCCTTCCCTTCCCTTCCCTTCCCTTCCCTTCCCTTCTCCTTCCTTCCTTCCTTCCTTCCTTCCTTCCTTCCTTCCTTCCTTCCTTCCTTCCTTTCTTTCCTTTCTCTTCTTTCTTTTTCTTTCTTTTTTCTCCTCTCTCTTCTTTCCTTTCCTTTCCTCCCTCCCTCCCTTCTGTCTTTTGATTGTGATTTCATGGGTTCTTATGGCCATTAAGGAAGACTACCTGTTTCCTGCATCCTCTAGGATGCTCTAATATAGCCATAAAATAGAGTACCCAGCTTTGTGCAAACACAATACCAAACAGGCATGTTTAGGCTTTCACTGAACGCCTCCTTGTAGGATGTAGATTTACATGTAGAAGAAATTCCACAGACTTAATCCTTCCCCTCAACAAGCCCAAAGGGAAAATGTCCAAAGACCAGCATTAAACACGCAACAATAGAAATACATATATTGTGAAAGGACTACAGGCTGCTGAAAAGATCACAAATCTGAGATCAATTCCTTCAGCTGTCTGTACCTCTGAGATACCCCTTGTATGTTAGCCTTCATTTAAATTCATTTTGTTGCTGTTCCACTCTAGGCCAGGAAGGAAAGTTATAATTCATTATCTTGGCAAGGAGCTTCAGATAAAAAGTGATAGAAGCCAACTCAAACAAGTGTAAGCAAATATAAGGAACACTATTTTAAGGAACCAAGGTCAAGGATACTTTTCAACTTTAAGAAGGTTGAGAACCAAAAATGAGCATGCTATTAGGAATCACGGTAGTCTTCCTTGTGCTTGCTCTTGGCCTACTGTCTTTCTTTAAGATGTCTCCTCCTATCTCATGGGCTTTTTTTAAATTCTGTCTTTTTTGCCTGCTTCATGTCCTTTTGGCAGATTTACTTTTTCTTCATCTTCTGTGTAAGATAGTCAACCTATTGGGGTTCCTGGGTGGCACAATCGTTGGGTGTCTGCCTTCAGCTCGAGTCGTGGTCCCAGGGTCCTGGGACTGAACCTCACATCAGTTTCCCTCCTCTGCAGGAAGCCTGCTTCTCCCTCTCCCACTCCCCCTGCTTGTGTTCCTCTCTTGCTGTCTCTCTCTCTGTCAAATAAATAAAATCTTTAAAAAAATAATCAACCTATTGCTTATAGGCTGTGGCTCCCTCAGTTTAAGCCATTAATAGAGATGAATATATTTGAATACCAATTTCAAATAATCAGGAGAGAAGAATGAATTGCTATACCCTGGATCATGTGTCCACCCTTGATGAATGCTATGATCAGAAGTGGGGGAGGACAGTCATATAGTAGAAATGGCAAAGATTCTCCCTGCCCCGTGTGGGAGGGTAGTCCTCAGAGGGGAGGTTGACATTCCTGGAGATGCCTGCTACAAAAAAAAATCAAGATGAGAGTTTTATTTTGGACATTCAGCACACTGATGACACCATTAAAATGGTTTTTGGAGGAATAGAATGTGGAACTGGCTAGAGGTGGCCTTTTTGGTGGTGTTGTTAATTGTCTTAAAAAGAGTTTTAGTTTAAAAAAGAAAATGTAAAATCCCATAAAATTCTATCATTTTTGAAAATACATAAAATAACAAATAAAAGTCACCTCTATCACTTTAATATATCCCCGAGGATAACACACATACATACAAGTGTGCGTTACACAGAATACTGACTTGTAGTTTTATGCATCATCTTTCATACTGTTGCCTGTATAAGAGTGGCTTCCATAGGGCATATTTACTAGTTTTGTCCTTCTCCTTTATTATTCAGCTCCGTCCTCAGTGCTTTATTACGTGTTCAAAATGAATCCAAGTGACACAGGCATTTAGGAAGAGATCCACGTTACAGAAGGATTAGGGAAAAGGCAAGAGCTTCGAATGAGTTAAAGTATGCTCTGAAGAAGGCAAATAACCCCTGACCGTTGAAAGATTTAAAAGATAATACCTCTCCCATTGCTTGTGCTCACTTTTGTCAGGATACCAACTGCTGGGGATCTTATAAAACAACAATTTGGGGCACCTGGGTGGCTCAATCGATTAAGCGTCTGCCATCAACTTGGGTCATGGTCCCAGGGTCCTCAGATGGAGCCTGGCGCCATGCTCCCAACTCAGCAGAGAGCCTGCTTCTCCCTCTCCTGCAGCTGCCCACTGCTCGTGCTCTCTCTCTCTCTCTCTCAAATAAATAAATAAATAAAGTCTTTAAAATAAAAAAAACCCCAACAATTTGCCTGCAAATTTATAGAAGAGACTTATATTAAGACGAGTAATTTTTTGACTGGCTTGGATTATTTTTTATTAGAAATTCTGACTGGCTATGACCAGACAATAGATCAAAGGAAAAATGAATTTGTATTCTCCATAAGAGATAAAGATGCAGGAAGTGAAGAGGTGCTGTCTCTGGGACTTTTCAGTTATGTCCCAGAGACATAATTGAAATAGCTAGAATTATGGAAATAGCTAGAATTAGATAGACCTAGTTTCAAATCTCATCTCTACCAAATATTAACACTGTGTACTTTTGGTGAACTTTTATCTAGAGTTTGGTTTTAACCTTTGTAAAATATGGATAATTATTTATTTTTTTAAAGATTTATTTATTTATTTGAGAGAGAGAGAGAGAGTGAGGGGAGGTGCAGAGGGAGAGGGAGAGAGAGGACTTCAAGTCAACTCCACTCTGAGCGTGGAGCCCAAGATGGGGCTCAATCTCACAACCCTGAGATCCTGACCTGACCTGAAAACAAGAGTTGGCTGCTTTACCAACCAGGCCACCCAGGCCACCCAGGCATCCCTGGATAGTTACTTGTTACAAGCAGTGAGTGACTTAAAGTATGAAAAGGCAATACCTGTCATTTAGTAGGTGGTCAAGAACATATAGCTACTGTTTGTACATTGTTTTTATTTGCTGTTAACTTACTAGTTTTCTTTAATATTATTATTAATTATGGTCATTGTCAAGGTAAAAGCTTTGATTAGACTGATGGCAAGGCTTGAGGACTTTTTCTTGGGGGACTAATCTTGGAAACAATGCTCTTCCTCCCAGTAGTCAAAATAAGGGGAGACATTGCAGATCTCTTATGAAGTAGTAGGAGGTTAGATCTGGGATGATGTTTAAAGTACATCCAATCCAATCTTCTTATTGTACAGAGATGATAGCAAAATCAAGAAGTATTGCCTTCACTTCTTTTTGAAGCACTCCTTTCTCTGGATTGCTGTAACTCCACACTCACCTGCTTCTCCTCTAGCTCCTTCTCAGTTTCTTCTGTAGGTTGATTTTCCTCTGTGTATCTCTTAAATGCTGGTGTTCTCCAGACTGTGACCCAGCCTGTTTTCTCTTCTCAATCTACACAGAGCTCTTCAGTAATCTGAACTACTCTTATGGCTTAAATTATCCCTCCGTGGATGGCTTCCAAATCTACATTTTAAGTTGTGAACTTTCCACTTACATCTGAATTTCTACTCAACATCTCTATTTCAGTGTCTCAGAGACATCAGAGTGTCAGTATGTCCAATACCGAACTTGTCATTCCTCCAGGAAACTTCTCTTTCTCTGTACCCTATTTCAGTATGTGGCTTTACGTACTGAACCCAGTTGACCAAACAGGAAACCTGGGACAGACTCTTGACACCTCCTTCTCCCTTACAGCCCCCGCCCTCGCCAAACATCCAATTGTTCAGCAAGATCTGTGAGAACTAGTCCAAGCCATTATAATCACTTGCTTGTACCACTGCAATCACTTACTAGTTGGCCCTCTGACAGACAATATGAGACCCCACCCCCATACCTTCTTTATACTCTAGCTGGAGAAATAGCTTCAAATATACAAAAATGAGCGTCACTTATCTGCTTAAACGTGGTTCAGTAATGCCCTGTTTCTCTCAGGATTAACCCTCCTTAAACAGAGATCTGCACCATCTAACTTGTACCCTTGCCAGCTTTTTATTCCCTTCTGCACCCCATTCCATTCATTCTATGCTTTAGTCAAACCCCATTACTTTTTATTTCCCTAACACAAGACATAATGTCTGGCACATATTAGGTCTTCAATAAATGCTTCTTGAATAAATGAAGGAACCAAGTATAATGTACGGGTATCCTGATACTTAGTTCAAAGCATTATTTGCTACATTATCGTGCTAGTGATATGGAGCAGACTTAAGATTTTACATGTCCACTTTGCTGCTTCTTAATTAGCATGCTTCAACACTGAAACAGTCCTCCATCTTTAGGTCTTCAGTTCAAGGCTCATTAGTCTGCATTTATCAGCTCTATTCAAACAATAGTGAATGGTTAGCCTGGAAACAAGTAAATGAAATGCGCTTATCTCTGGGATCCAATCATATTATTATATATCATTTTGTATGTCTTGTGATTTTGCATTACATGAGAGCTGTGCTCTTGGAACAGAAATAAGATCATTCTAATTTGAATGAGCCCATGACTTGAATTGTCCCAGCCTTATTGTTATCCTGAGAGAACATCAGTGAGATACGTCTTTTGAACTTGAGTTCGGAGATTGCTGCACCTAATAACCAACTTCTATTACTTGTTCTTTTGAGAATCACCATCAGGAGGGTCTGTAAGACTTAACTTCTTCCCTTCTATTGTAGGAGTTTAATGATCATGCAAATTATTGACTGATTGCATATTATTAAACTTTTTTTTACAGATTGAAAATGTAAAATGGAAATCACTTTTAAAGCCATGTCTTTCTTCTTGCCTTCACAGCCCATGATGATGACCAGCAATCATGAATGTGCGTGACAAGGCAGGCTGTGTCTGGCTCTGCCTTCCTCCCCTCCCCTCCCAATCTTCTTTTCCTCCCTTCCTCCATTTTTATACAGCCCTTTCACCTCCCCAACACTACTTCTTGCCGCCTTGCCTTTTCTCCTTGCTGCTGTTCCTACATAATGATGAATGTGGTGCGTGTGTATGTATGTATGTGTGTGTCTGTTGGGGGGAGAGGAAAAGCAGTGAGAAAAACAATGCCTTCAACCTCTAGGAATTTGCAAGCTAAAACAATATATATGTATAAACATATATATATAATTTCTTCATTTATATTTTTTCTCATTCTTACGTACAAAGAAAGCATAAAATCCAGCATTATCAGAGTCATAAGGAAGCTTAGATAACATTTGGACTCTCACATGGGGCAAGTGAAGCTCAGAAATATGAAATGACTTGCATAAGCCAGAGCTCAAATATGCCACAGTTTTATATACAGAGAGCAGAACCAATGTGTTATGCTAATGCGGTGAGTGCATCTGGTAGGTCAGGGACTTTTCTGAGAATGAGGGTGAGATGCACGCATGATTAGAGGCTCTATAGCTATGAGAGCTCCATTTCAAAGTGGGGGTTGAGGGTGGGGAGTGCAATAATATTCCTCCACTAGACTCGTGCCTCTGTTAAATGTTCATAGTTGCCTCCCACTTGCTTTGATACCGTCATGGCCTGTTCCACAAAGGGCAACCATCATGCTCAGAATTTCCCAGAGAGGACCTTGTGCTTTTATAAAAGATGCTATGTGTATCCAAACAGCGAAGGGGTAGATATGTAAGGAGGGTGACTCTACATCCTGACTTGCCTAGGACAGTCCTCATGTATGCCTGTCGTCTCAGCATCCCATCTGCTTAGTGCACTCTTTCCCTATCGATGATGTCCCAGTTTGGACAAAACTTATGTGATCACCCTATTTATAAGCCACAACGGGATGAGAAACGGAATCCTCAACTCAGCTGCAACTACTCTAATACTCTGGAACAGGTTGCACTTCTAATTAGTGTGCAAAGAGCCAAGCAACAATTTATTATTAGTTCTCGTCATCATAATGCACTTTACGCATCCATAATCCCTTCATAGCAGTCTCTTGGAGTGCTTTATGAAGCCTCACATTTTTGTAACATTTGTGATATTACTCCCAAATTACCGATGACATCTGTAGCAGAGAGGTGAAATGATCTGTGCAAGGTCACACATCAATTTAGATGGAAGCAAACCTGGAAACATTATGGACATTATAATTCATATTGCGATAGCCCTTCTGTTTGTGGAGTTCTTTCTTACAACTCTATGAGCTAGACCCTCTTTATTTTAAATGGACTCTATTTTAAAACAGGTTAAAACAGTCTAACAAGCATTGGCGAATATACTCTGTAAAAATAATCATAGTTTCCAGACTGACACACAGTCTCTTTTGGTAAAGGATTAATAGTTCTTTGACGTCCCTGGTTAACGCCATTCTGCAGAGGGTCCCAATAGACAACACACTGCCTCCTACTTTTTATGAGTAACTTCACCCCTGCTCTACTTAGATAAGCTAGACTCTCAAGTCTTTCTTGTGTGGATAATCTCTTATACATCCTTGTCTATTCTTGCCTCCTAGACAACTCAGCCAAGGAAACCACTCATCTGATTACCTCAGACTGAGTTGGGTGCCTCTATTCCATGCTTTCATAGCATGTTTTTATCATACCTTTATCATTGTCCTAATCTCTACAGCCCCTTGAAGATGAGAGGGTGCCTTCAGTGTCTTACTCACATCTATATCTTCAAAGCTTTGTATAGTTTCCAACATACAGCAGATGCCAAGTAAATAACTGGTGAATGAATGAAAAAATACATTATTATGCATTGCCAATAAAATATATTACTTCATGGAATTCAGCCACTTGAGTTGTACTTTTTTTTTAAAGATCTGATTTATTTATTTAAGAAAGAGAGAGCACAAGTCTGGTGGGGGGAGGGTCAGAGGAAGAGGGATGGACAGACTCCCCATTGAGTGTGGAGCCCGATGCAGGGCTCAATCCCACAACCCTGAGATCATGATCTTAGCTGAAGTTGGACATTCAACCAACTAAGCCACCCAGGCACCCCTTGAGTTTTACTTCTTTACATTTTTAACTCATACTATCACAACATACTTACTTGTAAAAGCTTAGACTATGCTTATTGACCTAAGAGTTGTACCTTTGGTATGTTTATATGAATGCTGGACCATTTGTTTAGAAAAGAAATCTGGTAAGTTTACCTAACCTCAAAGTTTGCTTATTTTAACAAACAAATTTTAAATTTATTTGGGCCAATTTTAAATTCAAGCTACTTGTGTCAAAAAGCTTAGTAATTATTTTTTCAAGAAAGCCTATAATATTTTTTTAAACAAAGGTAATGAGATGAGAAATTTTGCTTCAATTCAAAATACTATAATTGTGTTCTCAATTGAAAAGTTATTTAAAAACAATTTCAGCTTTGGTCTATATAGACTTTTTCAAGGTAACTAAAACAAAGCTATTTGCTGTATGAGAAAGAAAGGCATATTTAATGAGTAAAATATTGGAAGTTAAACATTTCAGCTTTTGTCATAAAGTGATTGGACTGAAGTTCTTTTTATTAGCAGCTTTTTAGATATGAAATAATGAACACCTTATTGGCTTTAGGTATTTTTAACATTTCTATGTGCTTAGCCCACTTTATGTCATTTTCAAAATTAGGTTTAAACTCAATTCTCTGAAAGAAGGTCAGAATTAAAGTTGTGAGGGCACTTATTAGCTGCAGGGTCGGTAGCCTTCTAGATGCACATTTTAAATACTTTATTAAGATTTTGTTCTAGCATGGGATGTTGGCTGCTTTTCCATGGCTGTTCATCCTGCTTGAGGTAGTGATAATGACAATGCAGCCGTTTTGGTGTACAGTCACTGAAGTCTGATACCACTGCCAGAACTCACTATAGTATGCATATATGCTTCAGAATGCAACAGAAAACCTCAGATCAGTCCATGCTTGATGCATAGATTTATGGTATTAAAGCCAATTTGGAAAACATGTTAACTGACTGCAGTGACTGGAAATTTGGAAAAAAAAATTCAGAGCCTGGGTTAATTTGGTTTTGTTTTTTTAGAATCCCATGATATACCACAGGGAAAAATATCCCATAAAATTTCAGAACTTGATTACAGTCATGGTTTAACCTCATTTAAGAGTAGAAATTAAATTTTGAGAAGTATTTTTATGAATCATTCTAATATCTAACCCCAAGAAGCCTTTTGTGGCAGGAGAAAAGTTATTTCTTGTATTATGACTTGGTCTTGGTGAACCACTACCTCACAATATTGCTATGAATTATGAATTATCTCCAGGCAGAAATGAATTTGTCTGATTGTAACGAATATCTAATCCTATTAGAGAAGGATCATTTGCAAATTGTGATGTCAGAAAGTTCAGCTCAGGCAAAGGTTTAACCTATTTAAATTGAGTAAAAGTTTTAAATAAATTAGTATCTATATAAATCCTATCAATACAGATTTGTTATCAAACCCATGAAAATGAAAAGGTCATTATTGAAAATGGTGGAGGGTCAGAGATTTCACTCTGTTTGCAAGCTAACAAGTTAGCTTGCTACAATCTGACCGATGCTGACAGAAGACATGAGATTCCTGGTTAGAGACAAAGGGCTTTTTATGTTAAGGTACAGGAGGCAGCGTGAGCAACATGTTCACCTCAGTTCCTGTTGCTCTCCCCCCAAGTACCACAAGAGCAACGCAGGGCGGCCCACATGGTGAGTTTATATCACACCAGAGGAACCTCAAGCTTAGGAAGCCCTAATCATTTAAAATTGGCTGCAAGCAAACCTGCCCCAGCTTGCTTTAGAAGACATTATCTTCACGATACTGGAGAGTAAACAAACCTGCCCTTTGCTTTGGAGGGAGACACTATATCTTCTAAATATATTTGCTAAACAAACGTATTTGAAAGGCTAAATTTAGATCAAAGGCAATCAGTTCCCCTGTTCTAAGAACATACTGAAATGCAACGGACCCATGAGGAATTGTCTTCCTGCAGTCATTTATTAATCATATTTATTTCAAGTTGTTATTTTGTAACCTGAAATTGTAATACAAACAACTTGGTTCTTATACCATATCACCACCTAAGTTGTTTTTTTTTTAAGAACGTGGGCCCCTATTGACAAGCTGTTTGTCAGTTACACTTTACATGATGGGTCCCTAGAATATTTAAGCCCTCAGATCGACTTTGGAAGGTCATATAATTTTCTTGAAGGCACAATATGGCTAATGGCTCATATTAGTGGCTCTGCATGGGCCATTCACTTTCATTCCAATGATGCAGCTGGATCATGGTTTCACTGAACGATTTTGAAATCCTTAGTCAAATCGTTTCTTTCAAAGGTCATGTTTACATAACAGCTGACATTTTGAGAAGGCATAAAGTTGAATATATGGGTGGAGAGACATTAGTTTCTTCATATAGAAATCCATTTGCCTAATGCAGATTTTGACAGCTTTTCTTTTTTTTGTTTGTTTTAAGATTTTACTTATTTATTTGTTTATTTATTTATTTATTTGAAAGGGAGAGAGCATGAACAGAGAGAGGGGCAGAGGCAGAGAATCCCACGCTCAGCATGGAGCCAGACTTGGGCTCAATCTCACAACCCATGAGATCTTGACCCGAGCCAAAACCAAGAGTCTGACGTGTAACCAACTGAACCACCCGGGGGCCCCTTGACAGCTTTTCTTTTAACAAGCTGTGTTCCATTGGATCAAAGGCAGTCTTTGATGCAAAAATGTTTTGATGGGTTGTCGAGGATTTCTGTTTACCTTTGGTCACATGATCAGCACTTCTTATATCTATTTAGAGGGCATAGAAGCACACCTTACTGATCATTCGGTCATCTCCATGTACCATTTTCTCCCTTGCCGGTGACTGGTACGTGCTCTTCCTCCTTCTTTCTGGAAATTTCAAGCCCCTCTTCACCCCCTTTCCTTGACTACCTTCAATTTATCCCACTGGTTCCAATTTTAGACGTGACTTCCTCCATGAAGCCGATTCTGTTCCTCCAAATCTGGAATAAATTTCCTTCCTAGATGATGTCACAGACCACCGTGCTTACCTATAAAATAGCGCTTACCACATTCTCATACACATTTTTTACTTGCTTCTTTGGATTTCTTGTTGATCTTTGAGCTCCTTGAGAGCAGGGTGTATAACCATTTTATTTCTGTACCCAGAATAAATAACACAGTAGCAGACACAGAGTAGAGAAGAAATTGCTGTTAAACTGAATTGAGAAGAATTTATGGAAGTTCAATTTAGATAACGTATATACACCTTGAGAGCTTGTTCTGCAATTCTAATACATGTTCAACAAAGGTTCCTCAAATTGAATTAAATTGAAGTGGTATGACCAATTTAGATATGCTATGTAAGCTATCTAGAAGAGTCCTTCCACATGCATATAGGATAATTTTAATACCTTTGTGGGACCCAAACACTCTAAGTTTTATTTTATATCTTTCACTCAACATTTTAAAAGATTTTTTAAGTAATTTTGCATGCAGAAATTATTTATCTGCAAATTATTCATTTATTTATTGACTGTGATTTCTCTGTAATCATTATCCACAGTTGGAAATTTTTTCTAAATGAGAAGATCTAACCCATAAATTTTTTTAAGTGCAATTAGATTTTTATGAATACTAAATTTAACAATTAACAAAGTTGACTTAATGCTGTATTTTGTGAACATTTAATTAAACATTTAATAATCCTGATTTGGAGTTTTTCCTTCTTCATTGGGTGCCAAAAGTTTTTATCTTTAATGTTGCAAATAAATCTGGGGTTTCTTGAAAAACTGGTAGGACCTGGAGACCTTGTCTATAGTGACTGGTGAATAAAATTATCCTGTATATAAACTACTCAGTAAATGTTGTTAAGTCAGAAGAAGGGCAGGTGACAAAGAAACAGGTTTATGATTTTAACTGTAGACTAGAGAGAAAGTGATTTCTATTGACCATACTCATAGAAGACCTTTGGAATTATTCTTATACTATAAAGTCTGTATATAGTTAACCTAGAGAACTGCCCTAGTTTTGCTTAGATATTTGTTTTTTTTCTCCAAAGTGCTGAGTGTGATCCTTACTATGAACTCAGCTACCCAACTTGATGCTATAATTATGTCTAGTATACGGTTGTTCTAATATTGGCAGCCCCCCAAAGAATACATAAGCACTTAATAAATGTGTTACTTTAAACAATGAATGAATTTTGCTGTGAGATTTTGCTACTCTTGCAATATCCTCAAAAGATGTAAAGTTGTGCAATTATTTTTAAACCAAAAAGATATGTGATGGAAAAAAAGGGTGCAAGCATAAAGGACCTTGTGGGTGAATATTAATTAAAATCACTGGTGTGTTATTTTTGGTTCATTTTATAATTCTCTTTTAGATGAAATTGAATCATATTCTTACTGAAATTTATTAACAAAATGGCATATGTGGAACACTGGAAATTAATCTTTTCTCATATTTTTATGTGTTTAAAAATTGAAGAGGCAAGGGGAAAGGTTAGGCTTTTAAAAATCAATTTCCTCAACAACATTTTTATTAGGTCTACAACAGAATTGTCATCTGACTTCTCATTGTAGATGAATTACTAGCACGAGTTGAGTTCAGTCTTTAATATCGAACTTGCTAGAACATATTTTTGTCACTAAAACCACTGAGCTTTGTGTGTAAAAACCACGATGATTCTGTGAAGAATAAAATACTATCAATATCATCAAAAAATGAATAAACAAACAAACAAACGAAACAGAGACAGAACTTATAACTACAGATAACAAATTGATGGTCGCCAGAGGGCAGAGGAGTAGGGGGATGGGCAAAATGGGTGAAGAGGGGCAGTTTTCCAGTTATGAAATGAATTAAGTCACTGGGATAAAAGGTACAACATAGGGAATATAGTCAATGGGATTACAATAGTGTTATATGGTGACAGATGGGATCTACACTTAATGGGGAACGTAACATAATGTATCAGCTTGTGGAATCACATCAGCATCATTTCAGAAACAAAACAAAGGAGCAAAGGGAAAAAAAGAGAGAGAACAAACCAAGAAATAGACTCTTAACTTTAGAGGAGAAACTGATGGTCACCAGAGGGGAGGTGGGTGAGGGGTGGGGGGAAGTATATGATGGGGATGAAGGAGGGCACTTGTCGGGATGAGCACAGGGCGCTGTATAGAAGTGGTCAGTCACTATATTGTGCACCTGAACCTCATATTACGCTCTATGTTAACTGGAATTTAAATAAAAACAAAAAATAGCTATCTTGACTCTCAACTATAAGTCTATGAACTGAAGGATTATCTTTTCTTAAGAATTTGAGAGAAAGACCAGCCATATTTCTGAGGGGATTTGAGTGATGTCTTCTTAGAAGAGTTCTAAAGTGCTTCTAAATGGAATCACTTTAGGAGGGCTAACTCAAGGGCCGATAAATTCCTACTCCTAAATCTCGTATCTTCATTTCCCTTAATTATACTACCTGAAATTCTACCAGTTAGGGATTCGGTCAGGTTTCCTACAGCTTCTTTTTTTAAAAAATTTTTTTAAGATTTTATTTATTTATTTGAGAGAGTGAGTGAGAGAGAGCATGAGCAGGGGGGAGAGAGAGGGAGAAGCAGACTTGCGGCTGAGCAGGGAGCCCAACACGGGACTCAATTCCAGGACCCTGGGATCATGACCTGAGGCAAAGGCAGACACTTACCTGACTGAGTCACCCAGGCGCCCCCACAGCTTCTTCTAAAAATGGAGATATTGGTGAGAGGAGGAAAGCTGATCAGGCTTTCATACATTCTGGTGGATATCATCAGTACAATTGCTTCCTCTTCAAACTCAGTTGTGCTACATGAGAAAATTGACAAGTGTGAGTGTGAAATGGAAGTTGGTGATTTTAGAGCTGGAGCATGGTATGAGATAGAGTCAGTAAGAGTGGAATGCTGCCGTGTGTATGTGGGGTGCAGGGTGTGGGAAAGTAGTCTGGGACATTGAAAACCTACTGCCTGAGGAATGAGTCACTAGGTGGTCGTGAGGACAGAGTGCATAGAAGGAAGTGGAAGGATGACGATGATGGCTGTTGTCTCCTTTGAAATTTTGCTTAATGCTATCTCCTTCTCTTCTTACATGGCCCACGTGTATCAAGGATAGTATCATTACTTTGACAGTGCAAGTATATGAAGGATGAAATCTACTTTTGTGGGTTAGTATAGTGGATGCTGTGGTCTGCAGCTCAGATCACCGTTTGCTCCATTTTCATCGTGAAGCACTCATTTCCCCAGCTCTGGAGGTATTGACCAGTCCATGGCTTCCAATGACATCCCTCTTTGGGATCTGGCCCTGGCCAAAGATCATTTCATCCAAATCATGCCCTCTCCTCAAGGTCGGCTTGCATCCAATGACTGGTCAGTATGAAGGTACAAGGTCCCACCCCTTGTCTCCATTTGAGATCATTCTAAAAAGCCATTTCAGCTCCAGAGCTCCCCAGGAGATCAGCTGAGGTCTTTGCTGTGACCACCACCATTCCACTTCTCCCTCTGCCCTGTCCTGCTGCCCTCACTCCTCCTCCACAAATGTGCATTCTATTCCTAACTTCCAACAGAACACCTATGTCTCCAAGTGCACCCAACCTGCAACACCTGAAATGAGAACTTAACTAACTGAACATAATAATTAAAAAAAGAGAGAAAGAATCTACATCTTCTCAGCAATACAAACCCTGGGGGGCGGGGGAAGAACTTAACTTTTAACTGTATTTTTTCTTATTTATTTATTTATTTATTTATTTTTATTTTTTTATTTTATTAACATATAATATATTATTTGTTTCAGGGATACAGGTCTGTGATTCATCAGTCTTATAAAATACCCAGTGCTCATTATTACACATACACTCCCTAATGTTCGTGGCCCAGTTACCCCATCCCTCCACCCCCCTCCCCCCCAGTAACCCTCAGTTTGTTTCCTGAGATTAAGAGTCTCTTATGATTTGTCTCCCTCCCCAGTCCCATCTTGTTTCATTTTTACCCCTCCCTTCCACCCACAACCCCTATTGAAAAATGAATTTCAAGTTTCAGGCATCTTACAAGGTCTACATGATCTTCGGAGTTGCAGTCCAGTTGCTTGTATCTTGAAAAGACAAACTCCTGGACCTCAGCTAACTTCCAAGAGCATATAAAACTTTTTGTATGAATGCACTTGATGAACTTGGTCAAGTTGCTTTGAAGGCAAAGCTTGGAAAAATTTTTCATCTCTGTTCCTAGATGTAAGTGGCTTCTTTCTTCTCTTAACCACAGATATGGCTTCTCTGGTTAGCCCCATTTGCTTTGCACTTCTCTAACGCAAGTCACACTAACAGCCATAATTACATTTATGGCTCAGGAGCACACTGATGAGAGACTTGGAGGTCAATAGGCAGTTGTCTGCAATGGAATCCTCTTCCCTTCTGTCATTCCAGTCTTTCTAATTCTTCTCCTCCACTTCCTGGCCCGCTGCTCTTGCCAAGAACTTAAAAAACAAAAATCTTAACCAGCGTCTGTTCAACCTTGGATCGAAATCCGAGATCTAAGTAAAAATGGGTATTAGCATTAGGAAAAGTATACATGAAGGAAGAGATGAGGAGGAAAAGAAAGACATTTTCCAGAGAGACAAATAGTGCAATCCAATCATGACACTTACTAATTTAATAAAATGTGAGACTGTGTAGGACAAAAGTGTGCATGCTAATTGTGTCAGCATTCTGGCTCACAGTAGGAGTTCTAGAGATTGCGAGGAAGAGCAAATGTTAAGAAGAGCTAGAGCAGTGTTCTTTTCTCTTCGTATTATGAGAAGGAAAAATAAATAAAAGGTACTCTATAGCTTCTTATAGAGGAATATGCTTCCCCAGCTTCTTCTATTTCTTTTTAAGACACGGAATGAACTAAATGAGCAAATTGACTTAAACTCCTATTACGTTTCATTATTGTCCACTCATGTCATCACCTTGTGTCTAATTGTTTTAGAAAGAATTGTACTTACTTTGAGGAATTCAGCACGTTGAGAGAGTTCAGTTAATTTCCTTTTGTGCACTAATTTGTGTGCAATTGAACTGCTTTTGGGTAACCTGCAATGACTACATGTCACAAGATGCTAATTTACTGAAATCTGACATGATCTAGCATGCAGAGAATTCATCAGGTTTATTTGTGAGTTTGGAACCATGGTAATCAACAGTCAGGCCAGATGTTTTATGGGCTAAAAAGAGATACCAGGCAGTTTTGAGTGAGATTATCTAAGTGAGAACACCCACACTCCCTAGGTATAATGGTGAGCGTGGAGGCTTCAGTTTCCTGTTATTAAGACTGGCACTGAAAAAAAAAATCCTACTCAAATCTTTCATCCATAATACAGCACAGAGGAATAATTTCAGCCTGAACTCTGGATGCGATGTATGAAAAGATAGAGATGCTGTGGCATTAACTCAAATGAATGGTAGTTTAAGTAGGGCAGAGCCACATAAAGGCAAGAATATATGCATATTCAAATTACCCATCTGCACCATCTCCTTACACTTGAGGCATTTCAGCATGCTTATTACCCAGGAACATTTTAATGAGGTGCTCACTCTCAGTACCTGAGCTAATTTGCGTCTCCCAAAAGATTATTTTTTATATGATTCTAAAAGAAAAATAAGAGCGGGCTGAATATTTCATAGGTATATTTCAGGGGAAATGCTGTCTCTTCATGAACCATCTCAATGGGTGTAGTTCTGTTATTGGTTAGCATGTAAAATTAATGCATGTGTCAATAAAAAGAGGCACTTTAATTAGAAATAAGTAATATAAATAAGATAGAAAGACATATCTTCAAAATATCACTTTTTATTGTTGGCTTGTTGTGGGCAAATAGGAAATTGTGGACCATAAAAGTTAAAGGTATAGGTAAAAATGAACGTAGAAATGATGTCTTCGCTATTATTTTCTACACGAAACTGTGCACATTTCCAAGCCATCAGTAAACTAATTAAACCATTATGTTTCTGATTACATATTTTAGAAATTAAAAATTTTTACCTCATAGCTTACCACACTGAACTCATCGTGGGGAGAATTATGACCTTAGTAAGTTGTGAGCTTGAGTTTTCATAACAATTATCTGGTCATATACAGTGGAATAATTGTATACAATAAATAAATTAAGACATCAAAAATAAAAGATTTTGGAACGTGAGTATAGTTAATGCCTTTGCATGTTAAATTTAAATGTTCAGACATCAGGATGTTTATGATGTTCAAGTGATGAGTTGCGAGATATTTTTTCCTTAAATGAAAGCTATGTCCGTTACATGGATAACTTTCTTTTCAAGTTTCCATAGATGAAAAGTATCTTCCCATATGGTCTCACGTATAATATCAAAGTGTTCTAGGCCTCAGTCTCCTCCTCTGTAAAATGGAAGATTTGAAAAATATTTCCTTAATCTATTTTGGCATTTTCAAAGTACATGATTCTTTAACCTTGATATTTTTTCTTTAAAAAAGACAAGCCTTCTGTAACCGATGGATAGGTCCAGTGTTTTAATCGGGTACCATGGTTACTACAATCCCAGTACTGTTGTAAGAGCCAACACTTGAAAAAAGGGACCCAAAACCATTTTCCAACTTACTGATTCCGCAAAGAGAATACTTTTGCAAAAGCAGCACTGTAGCATCTTTCATCAGACTTCCACATGTTGTCCTGGGACTATACCAAAAAGTGTTCTCTCTGTTGTACATTATTTATTAGGACAATTTCATATTTACTGGTGGGCCCATCTATCAGAAGAGTGCCCACTTGCGTCTTGTCCAGATTTATAAAGGCTAGGCGGTTCAGAACTCTTAACTCTGGTTTGTTGCCTTGGTTTCAAGAGGCATGTGCAGACGGCAGGTTGTACTTCTGCTTCTCACTTCCTCACATCAGAATTGTAAGATGAAAGATCTAATTTGACCTTGTTTGGGAGAAGCAAAAAAGCAGGCTTCTTGACTTCATTCAGTTTTAGACTCCTGAGGCCAATGCAGCCACATCACCATAAATGTAGGCAGGTTGTGCTCACTGGAATTCACCAGACAGACCAGAATCATCAGACACCTTAGCCCTCATTTTTCATAACATGTAAACAAGTACACAACATTTACCTACTGGTATTACAGAATTATAACATATCTAGATCTATACCTGTCTATACACACACACACACACACACACACACACACACACACGCATGCACACACACACACACACACACAAATATATGTAAAATCTACTTTTGGGGAAAGTTGACTGACATCTTAATGCTTTGGGGGCATAAAGCATAAAAATGCTTTTTGTTTATGTATAAATTTATATACATTTGAAGCATATATAATTTCTGTAGAATTTTAGAATCGCAAAGAATGCTAGAAGGGAGTTTAAGGGAATTAAATCGAAGTTCCTAATTTTATAAACAGGAACTCTGAGACTCTGAAATGTTGAGTGAATCACTACAAAACCAGTCATTGGCAAGGCTAGGACTAGAGTAGGGTTGTCTTTTTCAACGTACTAACACCAGGTCCTCATGCCTTGAATTCAAATGTATTTTAAGAAATGTTTTGAAGAGGGGCGCCTGGGTGGCTCAGTTGGTTGGGTGACTGCCTTCTGCTCGGGTCATGATCCTGGAGTCCCAGGATCAAGTTCCATATCAGGCTCTCTGCTCGGCGGGGAGTCTGCTTCTCCCTCTGACCCCACCCCCTCTTGTGCTCTCCCTCTCTTTCAAATAAATAAATAAAATCTTTAAAAAAAAAAAGAAGTGTTTTTGAAGAGTTTGTTTTGCTCACCTTAATTCAGGGGCAATTTACCTACAATATCCTGATGCTGGTATGTTGAGCGTTTATGAGTTATGATCACTAAATAGTGCTTGAAATTGAGGCAGTGGAGATCTCCCACACGATTGTACTCACTGCTTATTTTTGTACCAGATTACAAAATACATTCTTCATTCATTCGTGTATGTGTTAAGTGCATATTTATTTTGAGTGCCTGTTTTGTTTAATAGAGAGTTACATACCCTTCAGAAGGCAGGAATTTTACAGCACTGGGCCCAAATTATAGAGCGAGACTTTAGAGAAAAAATACAGCGTGTTTCCAATCACATCTATTTTTATGCTGTGAACAGTCTTCTTGTACTATGTCATTAAGACCTTTGTGCCTTATAGCTTCAAAATAAGCTTGTTGTGAGCAATATTTTACATCTTTATTTTACACTTCCTCCCAATTCGCTTTCCAAAATACACACATATATCATCATTGTTGAGCACCATCCCATGGGATAGAGAGCACACAGGTGACCAAAAAAAGAAGTTGAGAGATCATGTGGAAAACAAAATGAGATGAAACAAACACTAACTTTTATTTTCTTTTAAACAAGCAGCCTGGGAGGTGTTTGTTGTTGTTGTTGTTGTTTTGTTCTTGTTTTTAACTACAGAGAGAATCCAAAACATTAAATAGTTTAACACTACTTTGAAAAAATAAAACGTCTGTCCCTAGGAAGTGAAAAATCTAGTCTGACTCTGTATCACCAAAAAACTTCAGAAAGCATTTATTCTACTCAATCACAGGATGTATCAACATTGGTGATTATATAATGTACCCTCACAATAAGTTATTCATCAAGGCTCCCAGCAACTTAAGAATGAGTACAGAAATAATCAGCCCTATGGCCCCAACTATTTTAATAATAGAGGGGCTCTTATTTATTGAATGCCTACCATGTACTAAGCTTTCTGCTGGGCCATTCATACATGATCTTCTATCTCTACAACAGAACTATGAGATTGGTATTTTATTTTTATTTTACAATTGAGAAAACTGAGACTCAGAAATTAAAGTGGTTTCCTTCAGGCCACGGTGGTGTTGTAGCTGAGATGGGAAGCCATGTGTCATTCCGAAGTCCCTTTTTACTCTACTAGGCCACTATGTCTTAAGCATATAGAGCTTTGGATATTCTTACTGTGGCAGGAAGGCATGAGAAAATGTATTCACTATTTCTCGACCTCTAAACTTCTCCACAACTTTCAGCATGAACCAATTTATCTGGGCCTGGAAACTTTTAGTTCCCCTCAAGAAGCCGGGTACTTCCTATCTCCTCAATTACCTTGGATTTCAGTTCCTTTATTATTATGTTTCTTGTACTATTTCCACTTTGGATGACCTTGAATTAGGGGACCAAAACCAATTAAGGGATTGGACATTTCTGCTTTCTTTCCAATCACGCTGTATACCCCATCAATGATTTCCTCTTGTCACCACTGGATAAAGTGCTATGAACAACACTGACTATAGACATCAAAGAGTGGAACAACAGACAAGCATTTTGACCCATCAACCGTATCTTTCCTTGGGAATACATTAACGATGATCTGGCCATTTCAGGGCATTAGATTTGCTTTTCAAAACTTTCAATACAGGGGCACCTGGGTGGCTCAGTCGTTAAGTGTCTGCCTTTGGCTCAGGTCATGATCCCAGGGTCCTGGAATTGAGCCCCGCATCGGGCTCCCTGCTCAGCAAGAAGCCTGCTTCTCCCTCTCCCACTCCCCCTGCTTGTGTTCCCTCTCTTGGTGTGTCTTTCTTTGTCGAATAAATAATTAAAATCTTAAAAAAAAACTTTTAGTACAGATGATGATATTCTTAACCCTGACAGTACTTTGTAGGCCACAGAGGTTCTAGTTTTAAAATAATTTAATTTATTTTAGAGTTATAGCCACAATCACCTGTATGTGATCCATTGCGTATATTTCAGGTGTATTTTTATGAGACGTAAACCTGAAATTGGTTCTAACCAACAAGTTCCCTGGGGTTCTTCACCTTTCCAGAAATATAAGCATAAAGCGTATTTAGCACCTGAGGAGCTCAGTTTTCCTTTAGGCTAAGTTCTAAGTAGGTAGTGAGTCTGGCTGTCTGAACTCACCCCCATCTATCATTGTACTGCTCCTTGGAGAGTAACCCCTTCCAATATATCACAGTCTGGATTCCCTCGTTACATGAAAAACTGTTCTCTCAAGTGTTATTATCTTTGATTTCATTACATAAGTCTTTGAAAAATTTTCTTTGGCCAAATCTGTTCCTTGAGAATGTTAATTTTCATCCACAGTGTAAATCAGTTTGATAATCACCATGTGTTTGAATCAAGTAAATAGAAGGGCAATCAAAATACCAAAGTTTATACTCTGGTAAATGAGCAGAAGAAATACTGTCCAGAAATAAAGGAAGAGAGCCATGGTATGAGGATGTTAGACCTTGCAGTTCATCTCATCTTGCAGACAAGGAAATTAAAGACAAGAAGAATGAAATGGTTCACTCAAGTCACAAGGTTAAGTTCATGATTGAACCATGAAGAGAACACATGTCCTATGAAAGCTGTTTATTCTACTATACCACTTATTTTTAACATTCACCGTGCATTTGAGTTGCTTGGGGAACCCTTAAAAATACAGATGTCTGGGCCTCATCCACAAAGATTCTGATTTAATTTGTCTGGGGTGAGAACAAGGCATTTGGACTTTTGAGCCCTTCACCCAGACTACTCTACCATACCACCAAGGATGAGAACTGCCAAACGATATCATGGTGCGTCTCTAAAAGTGTAAGCATCAATCACTGACTTTGAGGCTACAATGGAAATGCCTGTTCTCCTGAATGAACTGAATGAGACCTTTTCTTTTTTTTTTCTTTTTTTTTTTAATTTTATTTTTATTCTTTGCCCAAGGGGTACAGGTCTGTGAATCATCAGGCTTACATCTTTCACAGCATTCACCAAAGCACAAACCCTCCCCAATGTCCATAACCCATCCACCCTATCCCTACCCTCCCACCCCCCAGTAACCCTCAGTTTGTTTTGTGAGATTAGGAGTCTCTTATGGTTTGTCTCCTTCCCCATCCCATCTTGTTTCATTATTTTTCCCTCCCTACCCCCCACGACCCCCC
>LNAC01000418.1:376939-423235 GCA_002007465.1 Ailurus styani
ATTTGTATTTCTCTGATGCCGAGTGATGTTGAGCACTTTCTCATGTGTCTGTTGGCCATTTGGATGTCTTCTTTGGAGAAATGTCTGTTCATGTCTTCTGCCCATTTCTTGACTGGGTTATTTGTTTTATGGGTGTTGAGTTTGAGAAGCTCTTTATAGATTTTGGATACTAGCTCTTTATCTGATATGCCATTTGCAAATATCTTCTCCCATTCTGTCGGTTGTCTTTTGGTTTCGTTGACTGTTTCCTTTGCTGTGCAAAAGCTTTTAATCTTGATGAAGTCCCAATAGTTCATTTTTGCCCTTGCTTCCCTTGCCTTTGGTGATGTTCCTAGGAAGAAGTTGCTGCAGTTGAGGTCGAAGAGGTTGCTGCCTGTGTTTTCCTCAGAGACCTTTTCTTGATTAAGTATGTTGGAGGAGTTGCTACGCAAATGGCATGTTGATAAACGAATGTCGAGGTACTGTCCCAGACACTTAAGCGATCTGCCTTTGGCTTATGATGAGAGGAATTCTAGCTTCATGAATCTCCATATTTTGGAGAAAATGACTGGCTGTTCTTTATATCATCTGCTTCAGGAAGCCGTCGCCGAACCTCCTTCCTTCCCATCTTACTTAGTCGCCCCTCCTATGTCCTATCACAGCGCTCCGTGATTCTGTGTTATGGCCTAGGTGCCATCTTGGAAAGAATTGGGATGGGGGTTTTGCCTGTTTCTCCTCCTAGACTGTGAGAAACAGGAGGGGAGAAATCAGTGACTCGTGTTTGTATTTTTGGAAATTTCATGTGTTTTCTGCCCGAGAGTAGACGCTCGATAAATACCTGAGAGGGGAACTGAATTTGGAGTCCTAAAAACACAATTACAATGAATTTAGCGAAAGAGGAAAAGATGTTGCCAATTCAGAATAAAGATAACGGGAGAGTGCCTGGTGCCAAAAGGATCAAAAATCTGGCTACCTCTGCTATTCTCATAAGGAAAGAATATGATGTGCATTATGGCCTCATACTAGTAAGTTTACATATGTTGCTTAATTAGATGCTCACGGTAACATTTCAAAGTAGTTATTGTCACTTCTGATTGCTATGTAAAGAAATTCATGCTTTCGAGAAAGCACCTAACTTGCCCAAAGTCACCAAGGTAGTGGATGGAGGCAGATTCAAACTCAGGTTTTTCTGCCTCTGCAAACCTTGTTTTTCTGATTATCCTTAAAACCTCACCTCTTGGGGTGCCTAGGTGGCTCAGTTGGTTAAGTGACTGCCATTGGAGTCCCAGGATCGAGTCCTGTGTTGGGCCTCCTAGGGAGTCTGCTTTTCCCTCTGATCCTCCCCCCCCTCATGCTCTGTCTCTCTCAAATAAACAAATAAAATCTTCACACAAAAAACAAAAATCAAAAAAGCTCACCTCTTACTGGGTTCATTTATTACTTATTTTTCCCAGCATCTAATTCTGAGGAAAGAGGAATTCACTTAAAATTTTTTATTGTCAACCATTTTTTTAGCCTGTTTCTTGCAATGCTGGCTCTCCACTGCTTTGAACAGTTTAGCACATAGTAGATGCTGAATACATATTTGTATTTATTCTTAACAAATAAGAACGTTTAGTCCTACAAATCCTTACTCTTATCTATCACTTTCCCAAATATGTATAAATTTCTTATGCATAGATTGTCATCCATGATATGTAAACAATGAGTTGAAAATTCCACTCAATAAATTATGCCTTTGCACTTCAGCTATTTCTAGTCTTAGACTGTGTTAGGAAATGGAGGAGTTCTTGAACTCTGAAATAATGCTTCCCTGAAAGGAGAGCTCTGGTGCCTCCCTATAAGAGACATCAAGGAGATCCTGTCTCTCGGGTGTGAACCATACCATATGGAGTTCATATTGCTATGGTTCACTAATATATTTAGACATTCATTTACAGACAGACTCAAAAGTCAGGACTAGCATCGAAACTGCCTCCCTCAGCCCAACATCGGTAGCTAGGCTAATTCCCATCTACCTCTACCACCAGGCTTTTGTCCTAAATTAGTAGTTGGTCTCTGCTCTGTTGGAGTTTTATGATGCCCCTCTTGACTGGCCACTTGCTGCCAAGGATCAAAATGTTTTTTTTACTCCAGATAAGTAACCCACAAGGGCCAGTCAAGATATTAGGCTCTGGTAAAGTAGGCTGGAATGCAAGGCTATTACTTTCCTTTCAGAGGAAATGGAGTTATCAGCTTCTTGAGAGAAGAAGCATTGTCTTATTTATTGTCCCTGAGGAAACTTCTGTAATGCAGGGGCTACAAAGAAGCCTGGAATCATCTTCACACCTCAGATTCTGAATCTGGATACCAGTGAAGAGTTGAGGGTCAGTGCAGGAGGCCACATGTGACTTTAACAGCTGTGTCAGGACCCCAAGAATGCAGTTTTAAATTGCAACAACATTCCAAGCTCCACAAACGCAGACTGAGAATTGAGGGACAGGCTGGGGGTAAGGAGCACAATTGCTATTTGACCTGCCTCCATCAGTATCGTCTTGGAAACTGAGCTGAGAGGGTCCTGTAGTTATGATCAACTAGTAGGCTGAACTGTGGGGAGCTATGGAGGTTAAAGTCAACAGAAAAGAAGACAACACTGGCTAAGGTCCTATGCTCAGGTAAATATAAGAAAGTTCACAGGTCTATAGCGTTTTCTCCTTGCCTATTGAGTCTTTGGGAAGCTAGGTCTGAGGCATATTTCATGTTCATGATAAGGATTTGGGTGAGGAAGGAGCAAGATAATAGTTTGGTTTGGTATTTAAATGAGGAATACCAGGGGTGCCAGGGTGGCTCAGTCAGTTGGGTGTCTGCCTTTGGCTCAGGTCATGATCCCGGGGTCCTGGGATCGAGCCCCACATCAGGCTTCTGCTTGGTGGGGAGCCTGCTTCTCCCTCTGTCTGCTGCTCCAATTGCTTATACTCTCTCTCTCTGTCAAATAAATGAGTAAAATCTTTAAAGAAATAAATGAGGAATACCAGATCTTTTATTTCTTCCCCAGTAGAAAAATAAACATGTGTTGCATCAGAACGAAAATTTATCTAGGCTGCCTTAAATCTTCTCTGGAATGAAATAAAGAATAATAAACAAGTAAAAATATAATTGATCACATTTAAAATTTCTTATGAGGAAGAAAAGGATGAGGGGAATTTTAAAACATTGAACTTTCATATAGTCAGTATGCTAAGGAAGATTAAGAATTTTTTTTTCATCTGAATGTAGAAACAAATCTTTGGCAATTGAAGTTCTTTTAATTTTAAAAGTAAACCATAAATTTGCTAGTTTTCACTACAAAACAACATTGATAAAAACAGTGAAGTACTGGCATAAAGATGACTATATAAATCAATGGAAGAAAATTGAGAGTCTAGAAATAAACCTATAAATTTATTGCCAATTGATTTTGACAAGGGTACCAAACATTTCAATGGGGAAAAAAGTCTCTTTACTAAATGGTGCTGAAACAACTGGATATCCACAAGCAAAAGACTGAAGTAGAACCCTTACCTTACATCATGCACAATAATTAACTCAAAATGAATTGAAGAGCTTAATATAAGAGCTCAAACTATTAAAGTCTTAGAAGAAAACATAGGTGTAAATCTTCATGAATGTGCATTAAGCAATGGCTTCTTAGTTATGTCATCAAAATAAAAATCAACCAAAGGAAAAAAGTTGATAAATGGAACTTCATAAACATTAAAAAAATTATATTTCAAAGGACACTCAATAAAGTGGATATAACTCACATAACAGGAGAAAACAATTGCAAATCATATATCTAAGAAGAGTGTAGTATTGAGAATATATAAAGACACCTTATAACAACAATAAAAACACAAATAAGCTGATTAAAACAGGAGCAAAGGACTTAAATAGGAAATTGTTTTCAAAGAGGATATAAAAATGGTCAATAAAGGGGCACCTGGGTGGCTCAGTCAGTTAAGCGTCTGTCTTAGGCTTGGTCATGATCTCAGGGTCCTGGGATAGAGCCTCTCGGTGTGCTCCCCACTCAGCAGGGAGTCTGTTTGTCCCTCTGACCCTTCCCCTACTTGTGTTCTCTCTCTCAAATAAATTAATAAAATCTTCCCCCAAAAAGGATCAATAAATATATAAAGGATGTTAAACATCAATAGTTATTAGGTAAATGCAAAGGAAAACCTCAAAAAAATACTACATTATACCCACTAGAATGGCTAGAATCAAAAAGAGAGACAATGACATGCATTGGTGAGGATTGTAGAGAAGTTGGACCCCCCAAACATTGTTGGAGGGCATGTAAAATGGGCAGTTACTTTTGAAAACAGGTTGGTAATTGCTTAAAAAGTTAAATACAGAGTCACCATATAACCCAGCAATTTCAATCCCAAGAGAATTGAAAACATATGTTTCTACAAAGACTGTTACATAAATTCATAATAGCATTATTCATAATAGTCAATAAAATGGAAACAACCTAAATGTCCACCAACTGATGGACAGACAAGAAGTGGTATATCCATTCAATGGATTAGTATTCAGCAATGTCTGCCAGTTGAAGGATAAAAAATGAGATGTATTATTCAGCATTGAAAAAGAATGAGGTACTGATATATGCACTGAAAATGGAAAGAATTCAGTATTGATACATAATCCAACATCAATGGACCTTGAAAACATTGTAAGTGAAGACTAAGTGAAAGAAGACAGTCACAAAAGACACTGATGGTATAATTCTATTTATATGAAATGTCTAGAACAGGCACATGCATAAAAACAAGAAGTAGATTAGTGCTTGACAGGGACTGGACAGAAGGGAGGAATGGAAACTAGCTTCTGTGTAAGGACTTTTTTGGGGGGATGTTTAAAATATTATGGAATTAGATAAAGTAGTGATTTTTGCACACCCTATGAATATACTAAAGAATACTGAATCATACACTTTAAAAGGTTAAATTTTAGGTGATGCGAATTATGTCTCAATAAAGATGTTATTAACAAATATTGATGGCTCTCTGTAAACCTTCCAGGAAATAGAATGCATTCCGAAAGAGTCCTTGAATTTTTCATAAACATTTTTTCATTCAAACCCATTCGTAAGTTTTTCTTCTGTTCCAAAGGAATATATATATATTCTTAACACATTATCATAATACTAAGGGGGAAAAAATGGAGCACTTATAGAAACTAAATACAAATGAGGGTATCAAAACCTGAGCTGAATGGGCCCCTGGGTGGCTCAGTGGGTTAAAGCCTCTGCCTTCAGCTCAGGTCATGATCTCAGGGTCCTGCGATCAAGACCCACATCTGGCTCTCTGCTCAGCAGGAAGCCTGCTTCCTCCTCTCTCTCTGCCTGCCTCTCTGCCTACCTGTGATCTCTCTCTGTCAAATTAATAAATAAAATATTAAAAAAACAAAACAAACAAACAAACAAAAAACCCGAGCTGAAGATAGCCACCCAGGTGCCCTGGGCACATTCTTTTGTTAATAGCTATATTGAGGTATAATTAACTTGTAATAAACTGCAAAGTCTGTCTTTAAAGGTTCAGTTTGGTAAATTTTGCCATATATTTACACCTGTAAATGCATCACCATAACCAAGACAGTCACAAATCAACAAATTCAACATCCCCAGAAATTTCCTACTGTTCGTTTGTAGTCCTGTCTTCTTGTCCCTCCTTAAGCATATCACCCTATCTTCATTACTTCCTCTCCTTCCCCCACACAGCACCTGCAAGTCTGCATTTTGTCATTGTGGGTTACTTTGTATTTTCTAGAGTTTTATATTAATGGAAACTTATAGAATCTACTCTTTATTTTCTGGCTTCTTTTACTTACATCATTTTGAAATTCGTATGTATTGTTATGTGTATCAATAATTCATTATATTTATTTCCTACACCACAAATTTTTTTTTATCATTTCATCTGTTGATGGACATTTGAGTTGTTTTCTGTTTGGAGACGTTGCAAGCAAAGCTACTTTAAACATTTGTGTATAAGTCTTTGTGTGGGCATGTATTTTCATTTGTTAGTAAATTAATTTTTGAAAACATACAAACTATGAATATGGCAATCAGGATTTATTTTTACTCAGAAATAGTATACTAGCATTGTTTTTTTTTTAACTTCAGGAGGAATTTATTTATTATACAAAACCCCTGCCACAAAATGGCCAAACTAGTGCTTATTTGAATCAGTCCTGTAATAATTTGTCAGATCATCTGTAATATAATCATATCGTTCTTTGTCAACAAATGTAAATTAATGCTTTTATATTTTTAAGTGTATATGTATATATGCTTATATATATATTTATATATGTATATAAATACATATGTATATTTTAAATAGGCTCCATGCCCAGCATGGAGCCCAACATGGGGCTTGAACTCACAGCCCTGAGATCAAGACCTGAGCTGAAATCAAGAGTCAGACACTCAACCGACTGAGCTACCCAGTCACCCCTATTTTTAAATATGTTTTATGCTAATGGTAGGTATCACCGAATTGCCAGTGATCTTTTCCCTTACACTCTGTAGTTTCTATTATTTTTTTCACCAAGTGTTTAGAAATTGTAAAATAAGGCAAAATTATTTGAAATTATTATTTTTTCACATGGATAAGCAATCTTGAGAAAGTGCAAAGCTAAAGGCATCACACATTTCAAGCTGTATTACAAAGCTCCTGCAACCAAACTAGAATGGTTTTGGCATAAAAACAGACACATAGACCAATGGAACAGAATAGACAAACCAGAAATAAACCCATGCATATACAGTGAACTGATCTGTGATGAAATCACCAAAAATACACAATGTGGAAAAGATAATCTCTTCGCTAATGGTGTTGGGGAAACTGATATCCACATGTAGAAGTATGAAATCGAACCCTTATATACAAAAATCAACTGAAACTTGATTAAAGACTTAACTATAAAACCTGAAACTTTAATACAACTACTGGAGGAATGTATAGAGGAAAAACTCATTGACAACTGGCTTCGGTAATAATTTTTTGGGTATAACACCAAATGCACAGGCAACAATAACAAAAATAGACAAGTGGTTCTTTATCAAACTAAAAACTTCTGCACAGCAAAGGAACTCATCAACAAAATGAAAATGCAACCCGCCAAATGGAAAAAAAATTTGCAAATCATACATCTGATAAAAGGTTAATATCCAAAATATATAAGAAACTCATACAACTCAATAGCAAAAAGACAAATAACAGATGAAAAAGTGCTCAAAAGACCAGGAAAGATATTTTTCCAAAGAAGAGATATAAATGACCAACAGGTGCATGGGAAGGTACTCAACATTGCTAACTATCAGGTAAAGGCAAATAAAAACCACAGTGAGATGGTTAGGATGGCTCTTATCAAAAAGACAAGTTATAACAAATCTTGGCAAGGATGTGAATAAGAGGGAACACTTGTGCACTGTTGGTGGCAATGTAAATTGGAAAACAATATGATGATTCCTCAAATAATCAAAAATAGAACTCCCCTATAACTCAACCATCTCACTTCTGGGTATTTATTGAAAGGGAATAAAATCAGTATCTCAGAGTGATATCTGCCTTTCCATGTTCATTGCAGCATTATTCAAAATTGCCAAGATGTAGACTCAACCTAAGTGTCTGAATAAAGAAAATATGATATATATACATAGATATGAATATTTTTTATTCATAAACGAGAAGAAAACCCTGCTATTTGTGACCACACGGATGAACATGGAGGACATTAAGTTCAATAAAATAAGTCGTGCAGAGGAAGGCAATACTTTCAGGTGGAATACTTTATAGGTGGAATCTGCAGAAGTCAGAAATGCGGAATCTGAGAGTAAAACAGGGGTTAGCAGGGATTGGGGCCGGGGCGATGGGGAGATGTTGGTCAAAGGGTACAGATTTACAGTTATAAGATGAATAAGTTCTGGGGATCTAATCTACAGCATTGTGATTATAGCTTATAATACTCTACTGCATACTTGAAATTTGCTAAGAGAGTACTTCCTAAGTGTTCTCAACACACACACACACAAATGGTAACTATGTGACGTGATGGATGTGTTAATTAACATGATTGTGGTAACCATCTCACAAATGTATACATAGAGGAAATCATCACATCATACACCTCAAATATATGCCATTCCTATCAATTATACCTCCATTAAGGCTGGAGGAAAAATTATTTAATTTCTTTTTCATTTGGCCCTCAAACTAATCACTTTAAAATTTATGTCATTCTGTAGTAGCAATATTTTATTTTATTGTTATTTTTATTTTTTGTAAGATTTTATTTATTTATTTGACAGAGAGAGAGAGACGGATCACAGGTAGGCATAGCGGCAGGCAGAGGAAGAGGGAGAAGCAGATTCCTCACTGAACAGGGAGCCCAATGAGGGGTTTGATCCCAGGACCCTGGGATCATGACCTGAGCCAAGGGCAGATGCTTAACTGGCTGAGCCACCCAGGAGCCTCGAGTAGCAGTATTTTAAATCTAGTTTTTCATTATGATGTATCTGGACGTGCAAATTAAAAGGAAAAATTGAGGGAAGTTCTTATAAAGTTCAGGCTGAAGATTTTTCCTTTAAATTTGTAGCTTTATTATTATTAATTTTTAAGACATAAGCGATTGGGCCAAAATTCTCCACATAAGTACTTCAGTGTCTCACTTGACTGTATATGTGAAGGTGTTCACAAATATCATTATAAAGTGGATTTTGGGGGGCGGGGTGCGTGCGCCTGGGTGGCTCAGTTGGTTAAGTGTCTGCCTTCAGCTCAGGTCATGATCTCAGGGTCCTGGGATCAAGCCCCACATCAGGTTGCCTGCTCAGTGGAGAGCCTGTTTCTTCCTCTCCTTCCACCCCCTCTCTGCTCATGCTCTCTCTCTCTCTCACTCTCACTCTCTAAAATAAATAAATTTTTTTTAAAAAGTGAATTTAGGCATATGGTCTTTCATTAGAAACACTTTGTCATATAATATGAACGAACTGGGCAGCTGACATGCTTATCACATTATATTAGATCAAAATTGGAATGTATTTCATCTTTCAAAGGAAAGGAATGTGTTTTGGAAAACATTTATTGAGTTTTCTACCTCAAACCTATTTTCCATATCTTTTCTTCCTTTTGATCATGACAATAATTAATAAGATATTGTCCCAATCCAGCCCAAATTAATATATTGTGAAAACTCTTTTGTGCCTTTTTATGAAGGTTTGGGATATCTTCCCAACATTTGCTGAAAAAAAAAAGAGGTGGGAATGGGAAGAATTGTGTTGCTCACATCCTGCATATATTAGTGTTGGTACATCTTTAAAGGAAGATCTAGATAAACCATTAATAATAATATTTTGTGTTTACTGTCTTGTGAGAAAGTTCATATATGGTATGCTACAGTATGCTAAAATCCTCATCAGAATCTCAGTGGGTAGGTAATAGTATTATCTTCTTTTAACAGGAGGCTTGAGGCTAGAGAAGCTAAATAGCTTGCTCTCAATCCCATGACCTAAAAGAGGCAGAGTGGGAGTGGAACCTGATTTGATGAACTTCATTGGTCTTTCTTGAAGAAGGGAGATAATGTTTATTTAACACTCATTATAAACTGGAAACTCTGTTAGCTGCATTATACAATCGTCTCAAAACTTAATCATTACCAGACGCACCCGGGTGGCACAGTCGGTTAAGCATCAGACTCTTGGTTTCAGCTCCAGTCGTGATCTCAGGGTCTTGGGATGGAGCCTGGAGACAGGCTCCACCTTCAGCGCAGAGTCTGCTTGAGATTCTCTCTCCCTCTGCCCCTCCTGCTTGTGCACTCTCTCGCTCTCTCTCTAAAATAAATAAATCAATCTTGGGAGACTGGGTGGCTCAGTGGGTTAAAGCCTCTGCCTTCGGCTCAGGTCATGGTCTCAGGGTCCTGGGATCGAGGCCCGCATCGGGCTCCCTGCTCAGTGGGGAGCCTGCTTCCTCCTCTCTCTCTGCCTGCCTCTCTGCCTACTTGTGATCTGATCTCTCTCTCTCTGTGTCAAATAAATAAATAAAATCTTTAAAAAAAAATAAAATAAATAAATCAATCTTAAAACAAAACCCCTAATCTTCACTATACTTCATGGAGTAAGAACCACTGTGGCCTCTGTTTCATAACTATGTATATTCTATAAGGAAACTGAAATGCAAAGAAAAAACTGGAAACAAGCAGAAGCCCAGGAAGACAATCTGGGTATTCTTACCCCTAGCCTAAAGCTCTTTCTTCTATGCCACATCTAACAACCTGTTAGGAGAATTATCTTGAGAAGACATGGACGGCAATCCTCTTTCCTGTGCATTTTGGGATCGAGCTGGGTCTTGGTTCTATGCTTTTTGCCAGAGTTGTAGTGAGAATTCTGGAGTTTGAGTTTGAAGAATGGGGAGAGACAAAGTTAACGTATTTACAACACTGTGCAAAGCACAATGAAGTGGTCTAAGCATTTCCTTTATTGCACCCAAATGGATACCATTCTCTCATATCTGCTTAAAATGATTATAAACCGAAAGCAAATTCATGGCTTTGTAACCAAAATCACCTGGAATATTCAGAAGCCAAACACCTTCTTCCTTTTGTCCAAAATCTCAGAACAAACTCATATGGCAGATTCATAAAATAAAGGACCACAAAATTAATCAAATGTTAATTTTTTCCTTTTCATGTAATAGGCAATAAATCAATAGTATACTTCATGTAAAAGTATACCCATGCTCAGGGAAATGAAGATAAATGTGAACTGAAAAAAATCCCCAGTAGGAAAAGATTAGAGTTTAAGCAACAATAAAGTATGTGTATGGAATACCAATATTATGGTATTTAGACATTTTTGGTATCTGGTGATAGCTACTAGTCAACTACAGTTTTGTTTAAAAAGAGCTTCCATAATTCATGGAAATATTAATTTTATTTAATATTTAAGGGTGTTCAAGAATTCTCAGAAACTGAAAGTTATAATTATATTTAAATAATCTAAATATGGCATCAGTCCCTAAACCATCATGTTTGTGAAAAAACAAGTTAGAGCTAGAGTAAAAATTGTTAGGGGAACTATACAATTTAATGACATGGAGCTGATGTACTAAAATGCCCATTAACCGCCTTTTACATTTTAAATTTTATTTATTTATTTATTTATTTATTTATTTAAAGATTTTATTTTATTTATTTGACACAGAGAGAGAGAGATTACAAGTAGGCAGAGAGGCAGGCAGAGAGACAGGGAGAGGAGGAAGCAGGCTCCCTGCTGAGCAGAGAGCCCAATGCGGGCCTGGATCCCAGGACGCTGAGATCATGACCTGAGCTGAAAGCAGAGGCTTTAACCCACTGAGCCACCCAGGCACCCTAAATTTTAAATTTTAAATGAAAGATTCGTATTATGTTCAGTTAATGATTTAATGGCAGGTCAAAGATCTTATCATTTCTTTGAATTTCTCAAATTCTAATTCTATTTTCTAAAAGCATAATGTATTGGCCTAACACATTTAATATCATTGAGATAATCATATTCAAATACCTCAATTTCATCAAACATGGAATAATAGTTCAAATTGTTCAATGTCTGAGATTTGCATTTCAAATATTATTTATTGTTTTTAGAATTACACAAATAACACATACCTATTGTAAAAGTTTAGAAAATACAAAAATTGTGTGAAGAAGAAAATAAAAATTGAGCCTTCTCTCATTACTCAGAGATAACATCCATTGTTATTCTTAGTATAAATCTTTTTTAGATTTTTTATACCTTTTCTATGCTCTTAGAAAACAAAGAGCTTTCTTCACACATACTTATGCATCTTGGTTTTTTCCTTCACATGACAATGAATTTGCATCTTCCCTCTTATTCACACTTCAGCCCACTCTAATCCAGCTTCCTATCATTCCAATGAAACTGATGAACCAAACAAGGCACTTTGCTATCTTCGTCTTTCTCCATGACTCAAATGCACTGTCTAATATGGTAGGCCACCAGCCGCATTTAGCCTTTAAAAGAAATTCAGTTCCTGAGTCATGGTAGCCACCTTCACAAGGCCAATAGCCACTTGTGGCTAGTGGTGACTGTGTCAGACAGCACAGATCTAGAATATTTCCATCACCACAGGAACTTCTTTTGGACAGTGTTATCCAGCCCTCCAAAACCTATTCTCCTCTATTTGTCCCCTAGTTCTATAAATGGTATCACAATCAACCCAGTTAGTTGGCCTAAAAATCAAAAGTCATTTTTACTGATATCTTTCCCTCTACTGATGCAGAGACTCTATCTCCTTCTCTTATTTAATAAAGAAGAAATACAGCATGATAAACAAAAAAGTTTAAAAATAAAGTACAGACAAATTAAGTGACAATACAAAGAAAGCAGGTGTTGTCATGTTCCTACCCAAAAAAGTCAGAGTAAACTGGGCCAAAATCAATATTTCATGTTCATAAAACAGACATTCTGGATGGAAAACATACTTCAGAGGACATAAAGGGAATAAAGGACAATGTGGAAGAAGAAACAGCAGAAAAATCTACATCAGGGGACAGATTTTTTTTCTCTGAATTGAACACATCAAGGTAACCAAAAATGTATAAGAGTTTGTGCATTTAGATAATTCATTTAATCATCTTGTTCTAAAATATACAATATTGTATGAGAAAACGATACTCTGTTCAAATATTAAATATCAACAGAAAAGAAGATTAAAAAAAAAACTCCTACACTAGCAACAAAAATTACAAAATACCTCAGAATGATTTTGGAAAATGTGTAGGATCTCTGTAAACCATTAAACTTTATTTTGGTAAATAAAGGAGAAAATCCTTATAAATAAAAAGATCTATTACCATTTGACAGGAGGAGAATTTGATGAACAGGTTATAAATATCATCTCTAAGTGCTAATTTAGTGGTATCGCTAAGATAATTTTGAACTTAATAATGAAGGGAACTTGCACTACCAGGTTGAAAACATTTATGGATTGCAAAGCTGAAATAAGTCAATGTGTAACTGATACAAGAGAACAGAAAGTCTTTATATAATCTGTGTCTTTATCAATGTCTATGAACTTTATGTATTATAAAGGTGGTATATTCCAAATTAGAAAATAGTGATGGGGCAATTGGTTGCCGAGTCATTCCTAATTATAGCTGGAAAGGTTGGAAAAACTTTATGGAATGAAACTGAGAATTGAAATCATATGTGGAATAAGAAACAAAACAGTATGAACATAGGAGAAGGGAAGGAAAAATAAAAATAAGAGGAAAACAGAGAGGAAGACAAACCATAAGAGACTCTGAAGTCTAGGGAACAAACTGAGGGCTGCTGGAGGGGAGGTGAGGGGGGACGGGGTCACTGGGGGATGGGCGTTAAGTAGGGCACCTGATGGAATGAGCACTGGGTATTATATGCAACTGAGAAATCACTAAATCCTATTCCTGAACTAATAATACACTATATGTTCATTAAATTTAATTTAAATAAAAAAATTTTTAAACCTAAGAACTGACCATTAAAAAAAAATTCTGTATGCAAAAAACTCACAAATAATGATACTAAAAACCCAAAAGCTATTGAAACCGAGGTAATATTTGCCGCACGTGAGAAGATAAGTGTAGGTACCCTTACCATGTTGAGTTCTAACAAAGAAATGAGACAATTGAGAATATCTTAATAGAAAAACATTTGTAGCATGGAGGGTGCCCGGGTAGCTCAGTCAGTTGAGCATCTGACCCTTGGTTTGGGCTCAGGTCATGATCTCAAGGTCCTGGGATCAAGCCCTGCATATGGCTCTGTGCTCAGCACAGAGTCTGCTTCAGATTCTTTTCCCTCTCTCTCTCCCACTCACTCTTTCTCTTTCTCTCAAATAAATAAATACAATCTTTAAAAAATTTTTAAAAATTAAAAATTAAAAAAGGGCAAGACATGGAATCACAAAAGAAGGAATGCAAAAGATAAACCTACAAAACTCAATTTCATATTATTTGTAGTCTAATTTAAGCTAAAAAAAACTGTGATAATGTTGCTTCTCTAGCTTCTCTATCAAGTTGACACACATTTCTTTATGGTTAGCTATCCAGTATTGGCAAGAAATTGAAAATTGTCATAATTTGCTGGTGCGATTGTAATTTACCAGAAACTTTAGGTAAGGAAATTAAATAATATATGTAAAAAGCCTTTAAAATATTTGTCAGACATGAAAACTTTGACTTAGAAATTCCACTTCTATGAAATTATATTAAATAATTTAAAATAAGCATAAATTCAATGCAATCTATAGGATAATGTTTTCATTTTCAATATTTTTTCATAGGAATTATGAATTTATACTTATAAACAAAGCAAGTATGTGTATAAATGTATTTCATTCATTTTCATCACCCCATCACTATGTGTGTATATATATGTGTGTGTATATATATATACATACACACACACACACATACTGATCTCTATACATGGAGTGATATGTAGTATATAAGTGTATATGTATAAAGCATCTACAGTATACTTGTCCCTCTTTTGTCCAGAAGAATGATGGCCCAATCCTCTTTTCATATACCAGGCTCTTCTCATTTCTGTTCCCACCACAGACTTTACTTATAGAACTCTACCTCTCAGGATACAATATCTGCCACAGGCTTCTTGACATGCTGTATTCTGGCAATTGCAATTCCTGTATGAAACCAAGAAGAGCGGAGAGGTTGCCTTGTCCCAAAAAACTTGAAGCAGAGAGAAGCCTATCCTGTTCTTTGGTTGGTCTGATTCTTGAGTATCAGGTCTAGGGTGCATATATAACCACGAAGAGAAAAAGCACTTCCCACCTCTGTACAGGTTGGCATGTTTTGTCGAATTGTTGCTTGTAAATCATCCCTTGATTTTTTTAAGCCAAATCTCTGGTAATATTGCCAGTTCAAGGTTTTCATTCTTTCTTTCTTTAGCTCGCTATTTTCAAGGTTCATTCCTAAAGTAGCATGAATTAGTAGTACATGATTTCTTTTTACTAACAAATAACATTCCATTGTATGGCTATAAAATACGTATCAGTATGCGTCCATTTGGGTCATTTCCACTTTGGGGCTATTATGAGTAATGCTACTATGAACATTCATATATTTTCAGACATATGATTTCATTTTTCTTGTGTATATACCTAGGAGTGGAATTGCTGAATCATACAATAACTTTATGGTTAACTTTGTCTCACAGTGGCTTCACTAATTTACATCCCCGCCAGCAATGTCAGAGGGTACCAATTTCTCCACATCCTCACCAACATTTGTTATTTTGTTTTTCTTTCTTTTTTTCTTTTTAAATTCTAGCTATCTTAGTGGGTGTGAAGTAATATCTCATTATAGCTTTGATTTGCATTTCCCTGATGACTAAGGATGTTGAGCGTGTTTTCTTGTATTTCTAGGCCATTTATATATCTGCTCCGGAGAAATGTCTTTTCACGTCAGCAGAATAGAATTTTTACAACGTATGGTATTTATTGTCAGCAACGATGGGTGAAAAGATATTTGGAAAATACTTGAAAAATAAAATGCCAAGTGCATCACATCTTTCTGTTTTTATCGCATTCTGAAATTCTTTGTGCGCAGACCAAACCTTTTCAGAGATACCATGTGAGATCATCAGAAAACATCCTATTTTTTACCCTAGACACCTGATAATAATGGTCTGTTGATGTTAAGATCTTTTTATTTATGTAATCTAAATTAAAAGCATGATCAATTTCTTTATTTTTAGAATTTTGAACTAGAAAATGCATTAGATATTGTGAATTTACATTACAAAGTAATTTTTGAAAAACTTCAGTTTTGTGAATCAAATTCATTTTTAACCCAGGAGGAGATTGAATCTACATGTAGCAGGATACTTTTTTTCTTGGTTTTAATGATCCACCATCTCAAAGAAGATAAGGAAATTATTTGGGACCGACCAACATAATACAGTCTTAAATTCCTCGGTGCCTGTCTCTATTAAGGAAATACTTTATTTCCACTACGTTCTTATTGTAGCCTCCTTGTTGCTTCTCCCTCACTTTGTCGTCGAAACTAGAGGGGAGCCTGACTGGGCCATGTGCTCTTACTACCCCCAAGTGGCTTCTAATCGACCTACAGCTGGACTCACTAGCAACAGGAAACTTAACCACTTTCAGAAGGAACACATTTCATATTTGCACAACTTTGACCTAAAAGAAGATTATTTCTCTACTTCTCCTTTCCTTGTGATTTAGCAAGAGAAAGTGAGGACAGGTTCTTTGGCAGGAAACCCCGTTTGGATTGCAACCGTTTACAGTGAAGCCTGTAGTGGAAGTGAAATTCTTCCTGCTCTGAAGGCTGCCCAGTGGGTTCCATAGCCCACACTCCCTCCATCTTCCATTTCTGGTCCCTCCCACACCCACTCATTTGCCTTCTCAGTTCATCAGCTATCTGTGGCTAATTAGCAATTAGCCAGTAATAGAAATGCTTGCTTAGAGACGAGAGTTAATGTTCCCATTATTTTTTCCGAGCACCTGTCTAATATTTTATCTGTCTTCCGCTTTATGCAACATGACCTTTTTTCTTATTAATCAAATTGATCGTGTATGCCTTCCTAGAAATCTCTCTACTGATTACCGGTCGCAAATAAGAAATTTAAAATAGGAGCCTTTTGACGGTAAATATTAAAGGAGGCGGTGGGGGAAGTATTTGAAATCACTTTCTGAATTCTTCCTTTCTTAATATGTAGTTAGTGAAGAACATATAGCAGAAAATTCACTGGCTCATTATTCATACTTAGGTAGGTGTGAACGTGGGTGTAACTATGCTCTTCTCAATTTGCAAAGTGTAAAGTACAGGCAGAAATCCTTATTAACAGGAAGATTAATCTTTCCTTAGTAATAAAAAAGTTTCCATCCCAGCCTGGAGGATGGGGAATCTAGGGTCACAAAAATTAGTTAAAACAAAAACTTAATTCACATGAAAGTTTGCAGTAGATACAAAGTTCCCCCGGTGTGCGGTTATTCTAGGGAGGCTTACTGTCTGTTCCCGACCATTACCTGCAGGTGGCACCCTTTCCACAAACTAATCTCTCCGGACCCTGAAAGGTAGGCACTCCCATCTCGCCAACAGAACAAACAAGGCTGAAAAGGTCAAACCACTACAGAAAACCGCCCTGTGTCACAGAATATATTAACCAAGAAAATTCGGATACTTTATGCACAGCTCCAAGATGACAACAAAAAGAGAAAAGTTGAGAGAGAGAGAGAGAGAGAGAGAGAGAGAGAGAGAGAGAGAGAGAAACTCATCTAGCTGCATACCTAAACCTTTAATGAGAATCAGAACACATCAACAAAGATGAGCATGTCTTAAAGACTTTCATGCTTTATCAAAGAATGAACTAAAATGCTTCAAAACTTCTGCATACTAATAGGACCCGTTCGCCAAAAGGAGCTACCGGGGAACAAAGCATGTGGCTTCCAAAGAACAACATCTAGGGGATGTGAGGGGCTGGGTGTGATAGGCAACTAATGAATCATTGAACACTAATTCAAAAACTAATGATGTGCTATATGTTGGCTTGTTGAATTTAAATTAAAATAAATAAATAGGAGAGTTTTTAGGAAGAAATAATCTTATCATTATTATTGCAGCCCCCTACTTAAAATGACCCTTTGAAAAGGTTCCACATCTCCGGCAACAGGTCTGGGCAAAGAGTAACTTCTAGGGTTTTCTGCAGTGTCTCAGGAATGTCAGCAGCTCATTTGTTCCTGGCTTTCCTCAAAGAAGGTATTTTATAACCAGTGAAAAAATAAAAGCAAATCTAAACTTGATCTACTCTTGAAACTAACCCTGGATGTAACATGTTTTGTTTGTTTGTTTGTTTTTCTCCTACTCGGACCCACAGAAGAACAAAATATCAGAGGTCAGGGTTTAGGGTGGGGAGTAGACATGATGATGTTGGGCTACATAGAGGCAAACGTGTAAGTCACCAATATTGTGACTCAGAAAATTAAAAGTTTGAGATCAATTTGGTAGCAGCAACACAAAAGTGCCTAAGAGTCTTCTGTGACAAACCTTGCATATGTTACTCACCAACAACTCCCTAACTCCTTTAAGAGCGTGTGGTTTTATATTTCATGACCACTGGGCCGAATCCAGAGCCGGGAAGGAGACGAGACTTCACAGGCCCATTCTGGTTTTGAAACGGAGAGTGAAGGCTGAGGGAAATGCAAGCCTGCTTTCAAAGGCAGGAAAAAAAAAAAGCTCCATTTTATTTCCCTTCCCTTCCTTTACCATTACGGATTTAGGCCAGGATTGTGAAGCTACAGCCCAGGCAAAATCCAGCCCACCACTTGTTTATGCAGATAGATTTACTGAGACACAGCCAGGCGACTCTCTCTGGCGGCTTTTGCACCACACCCGCGTGGTTCTTACTAGTTGTAGCAGAGCCCCGGGCCGGCGACCCACCGGGAAAATTGTTTCCCTTTCCGTCCCCGCAGCAGCACGTGATAATGCCCAGGCCCCGCCCCCCAGGAAGTAAGTCACGTGGCAGCCTGGGCTCGGTGTATCTTACTTACTACGGATTCCCTTCCGCTAAGACAGCGTCCGGCGCATAATTGATGCTCCATAAATATCGGTTGAGGGAATGAGTGAATGAATGTCACCCTGAGCACCTTGAGGCATGGGGTCCTTCTTTCCGTGCTGGCGATGATGTCACATTTTTCAGGCCCCTACGTCACGAAGCCTCAAGGAGGAAGCTGGAAGAGAGTCAATGCCAGAGAAGCAATTGAAACAGTGGCTTTACATTGGAGTCACATTACGTTCATGACGCAGGCACGTCCATCTCTCCTGGATCATGGTTTTTGGTTGTTTTTTTTTAAATATTTTATTTATTTATTTGACAGAGAGAAATAAGTAGGCAGAGAGGCAGGCAGAGGGAGGTGGGGAAGCAGGCTCCCCGCTGAGCAGGGAGCCCGAATCAGGTCTCTATCCCAGGACCCTGAGATCATGACCTGAGCCGAAGGCAGAGGCTTAACCCACTAAGCTACCCAGGCGCCCCTCTCCTGGATCATGTTTATGATGACGATCGTCCCCATTTGTGAAGTCCTGGGCGGTGCATCGGGGACTTTGCATGCACCGTCTTCTATAACGGTCACAGCGCTGTTGCGTAGGCACTATCATCATTCCCATGGTACAAATGAGAAATGAAGACTCAGAGGTTAAAGAACTTGCTAAAGGGCACAGATGGATGGAAGCAGGGTGCGTCCAGGCAGTTTGATCCTGGAACACAGTGTAGAAGAAGCAAAATTAAATGTTTAATAAAAGCATCTTTGGTTTCGTTTTCTTCGTTTTGTTGTGATGGTCAGACTACTTGCAGAGGTTCTTTGACTTGGTCATAGGTCTGCAAAAAGCCTTGCTAACCATAAAAACAGACTCCCCCCTGCCCTCCAGCCTTGTGACAAGAAACAAGAAGAATCCCTTGTGCTAAGTTCTCCAGAGGGTAGATGCTGATGGAAGAGAAGGTCCTGAGGAGGTGAAAACGAATCATGATTAATAATGGCAGATGCTTCAGAGAGAGTGATAAAGGATGTGGCCGTTGGATTTGATCATCTTTGCTGGAGCAGTTGCCATGCGGGGGTGAACTTTGATACCGATCAGTGTAAGGTTAAAAGGGAATGAATGTACCAAAACCAAAGACATCACAAGAGAAAAAAAGCAAACTATAGACCAATATCCCTTATGAATAGAGGCATAAAAATCCTACACGAAAAATCGAGAAAACCAAATTAAATTATGCAACATGCAAAAAAGGAGTATCTAACCACAGCCAAGTAGATTTATCCCAGTGATGCAAGGTTGAGTGAACACATATAACTCAACTGATGCAATATTCCATACAAATGGCATCGAGTATTCTCACTAGACACAGAAAAAGCATTTAACCAAATCCAATAGCCTTTCATCATAAATACATTCAACAAACTAGGAATAGAAGGAAACTTCTTCAACCTGGGTAAGGGGCATCTCTGAAAAACCCAGAGATACCATCGCAATTAATGGTGAAAAACCAAATGCTTTCCCACTAAGAGATTCTAGCCAAAGCATCAGGAAATAAAAAGAAATGAAGGGCATCCAAACTGGAGGGAATTAAGAAATAAAAAGAAATAAAAGGAATCCAAATCGCAAAAAAGGAAGCAAAACTACCTTTATTCACAGATTACATGACCTTGTATACCAAAAAAAAAAAAAAAAGAAAGAAATCCACACCAAAAAAACTATTAGAACTAATAAACAAGTTTAGCAAAGCTTCAGGACACAAGATCAATATACACAAATAAATTATACAACTATATACAATTGTTTACACCAGTATTGTATTCCAATGCAATTCCTATACAATGAATAATCTGAAAAGCAAACTAGGGAAGCAATTCCATTAAAAAATATCAAGAAGTATGAAATACTTGGGAATAAACAAACTCATACAGGGAAGACATTATTGAAATAAATTAAAGACATATGTAAATGTAAAGACAACTTGTGTTCGTGGACTAAAAGACTAATATTGTTAAAATTGCAATACACTCAAAATTTACGTACAGATTTAGAGCAAATCTTATCGAAATCTCAGCTTTTTTTTTTTTGTAGAAATGGATAAGCTGATTCTAAAGTTCGTAATGAATTATAAGGGACCTGGAATAGCTAAAACAATTTTGAAAAAGAACCAGGTTGGAGGACTAACCTTCCCAACATCAAAACTTCCTCCAATCAAGATTTGTTTGGTAGTGGCATAAAAATGGCTATATATAGGGCACCTGGGTGGCTCTGTCGGTTAAGTGTCTGCCTTCAGCTTGGGTTGTGATCCCAGGGTCCTAGGATCCAGTCCTGAATTGGGCTCCCTGTTCAGTGGGGAGTATGCTTCTCCCTCTACCCTCTCCCCTGCTCATAATCTCTCTCTCACTCTCTTTCTAATAAATAAAATATTTAAAAATGGCTATGTATATGTGTATACATATATACATATATATATATATAAAGATTAAATGAATGGAATTGAAAATACAGAAATCAGAAATAAGCCTACACATTTATGGGCAATTGATTTTTGACAAGGACGTCAACACAATTCAAGAAAGAAGAATGTTTTCAACAAATAATGTTCGGACAACTGGATATCTACATACAAGAGGATGAATTGAGAACCTTGCTACACAACATACACAAATTGACTCAGATTGTATCAAAGATCTAAATGTAAGAATTAAAACTATAAAACATTCCACAGAGAACATAAGTGTAAATCTTCATGAACTTGGATTTGGCAATGTATCTTTTTGGCAATATATTCTTAGATATGACACCAAAAGCACAAATAACAAAACATAGATAAATTGGAAGTCATCAAAATTAAAACTTTTGTGCTTCAAAAGACACTATTTAAAAAGTAAAAAGGCAACCCATAGAATGGTGGAAAATATTTGCAAATCATATATCTAATAAGAATAGTATCCAGAGTATATGAAGAACTCTTACAACTCAATAATGAAAAGACAAATAACTCAATTTGAAGATGGACATAAGATGTAAGTAGGTATTTCTCCAAAGCAGATTGTACAAACATCCAATAAGCACATGAAAAAGATGCTCAATACCATTAGTCATCAGAAAAATGCAAATCAAACTCACAATGGGAGACATTTCACCAGGTGTGTCTGTCAAAATGACAAATAACAAACACTGGTAAGGACGTGGGAGAAGTTGGAACTCTCATATATATAGCTAATGGGGATGTTGTAATGTGCAAACACTTTGGAAAACAGCTTGGCAGTTCCTCAAATTTTAAACATGGTGACCATATGACACAGCAATTCCACTCTTAGGTATATACCTAAGAGAACTGAAAACATGTCGACACAAAAATCACAAACACATGTGCACAAATATTTATATATTTGGTAGGATTATTCACAATGACTGAAATGTAGAAACAATCTCAATGTCATCAACTGACAAACATAGAAACAAAATATTGTATATGCATAAAATGGAATATTATTCAACTATAAAAGGAATGAAGTACTGACTTGTATTATAACATGCATGAACCTTGAAAACGCTATACTAAGTGAAAGGAGCCAAACACGGAAGGCCATGTATTTTATGATTACATTTATTTGAAATGTCCAGAATGGACAATTAGTGGTTGCTGGGTTTAGGGTCAAAAGGGAGATTGGGTAGTGATTGTCAATGGGTACACAGTTCCTTTCTGGGGTAACGAAAACATCCCAGGATTGGATAGTGGTGATGGTTATAAATATACCAAAACCACTGACTTATACACTTAAAAAATGACAAATGTTATAATAAATTACATCTCAATTTTTTAAAAAAGATATTATTTATTTACTTGTCAGAGAGAGACAGCACAAGCAGTGGGAGCAGCAGACAGAGGAAGAAGCAAGCTCCCCGCCAAGCAACGAGCCCCACACAAGACTCAATCCCAGGACCCCGGAATCATGACCTGAGTGGAAGGCAGATGCTTAACCGCCTGAGCCACCCAGATGTCCCTACATCTCAATTTTTAAAAAGGAATAGATCATGAGGAAATGGGGAAAGAGCATATGTATTGCAAGTTGAATCATTCTGAAACTAGGTAGAAAACTAGAACAATTCCTAGATAGAGAATCAGGGTTAACTGAACAAATGACAGAATGGGGAAGCAGAGCTATGCTTGAAGGTGTAAGGAACCAGTGGTGAAACAGAAACTGAAAAAACTGGATGGAGACAGAAAACACACGTCTAACGGCTTATCTCTAATTACAGCAGAGAACACTAGGGTTATAATAGCCCAGTTGGTTTCCTTTCTATATAGCATGGGTAGCTTCTGACCCCAAATGGAGAAAAGAGCCTAATGATCCAATTAATCTTCCCATGTGTAATATTTACGGTACATATGCATGACTTCGTTTCTTTGTAGCAAAGACGCACAGAGATTTAATGGTTGTTATTTTGTAATAGATGTAACATTGACAGTGTCCAAATAAATGAAAAAGGAAAATGAGTTGAACTGGGTTTATGAATTTCCCAATGTTGAATGGCCAGGAAAAAACCCTTCTAAATACTGTACGTTGATGCTATACGTGGAAAAGGCAAAATATTGTTATGTATTCGAAATTGCAATTTTTCTCATGCCATTTCTCCTCAAAGTATAAATCACTTATAATCGGTTTGCATGGGAAAGCTTTTCTTTTCTGTTATTTTATTGCCTTGAAGTTCTATGGGAGTCATCAGAGACCCTCCATAGCAGAAAACTGAACCCAGAGCTGGAAACAGATTTTGCAAAAGGAAAGAGAAAAACACAAGTGTAGCCTAAAATGACGCAGTCTGGCCTCTTTCTGTACAGTGACAACACCATCTTTTCACATTAGTGACTTGACAAGAACCAGGTCCCAGAAAGCTGCCTGTGTTGTGTAAGGGAGGAAAAATAATCTTCCCTCTACCTTTCAATGTTCTTGGCTGAGAGCCCTCTATAATAAAAAGACAGATTAAAAGGAGAAAAACAAACATAAGTTCAATGACATGTATACCTCCTGTGTGTATAGGACACACCCAGGAAAACTGAGTAACTCCCCAAAATGGTACAAGCCATCTCTCTACACACCATCTCCAGCTAAAGGCAAAAGATGTTGGATGGGGGGGACCAATTATGGGAGGTTACCAGGAAAAGCCCAGTAAAGGAGGGTAAGGTTGTTATGCAGATTTAAGTCCATTGATAAGAGTTTCTAGAGATTGAGAGTAATCCTCTTCCTGGCTCATCCAGAACGACACCCTTACAAATGGAGATCTCTCTTATAAATGTAAATGTCTCCTACAAAAGAGTAACTTCTACTCATTTTTTGGACTTTTTACTTTGTCTACTATTTCTTAAAAGTAATCAGCCTCAAATAATCATTATGCCAAAAGAGTCATATTTGGGCGTGGCAAATTCTGCTCCCTTTCAAAGTTGAATGAGTCCCGATTATGACAAATACTGTTAGAGAAACCAAGGATTTTGGATTGTTCAAAGGACAGAAGTTAACCAAGGACACCTGTCCTTTGTATGTTGAATATTTCAGCAGTTTTCCCTTCACACACTTTTAAGTCTTCGGGTAATATAGAAATATAAATAGACCCATTATCTTGTCTTGGATTAATACACACTACTATCAACAGGGCATTAGGAATGATTGGAAGCTAGGCTAGCATTGATGTGTAGGTAGATTCAATTCTCCCCACTGCTCCCTTACCAATTATAGTCAAATTTTAAAAACCCTATGTACATCAAGAGAGAGAAGCGTACGTATGCGCACGTGCATGGATGCACGAATGCGCGCGCACACACGCTCAAAGGGAGAGAAAGATGGATTTTGACTGTCACTGGGACATTCTTGTTCTTTCACCCTATAGCAGAGCTGTGTGATAGCGCAAAGCAATCTGTATGTGGGTGTGCTGCTATTATGCCTGTCCTAAAATAAGCCCAAATACATTTGAAGACAGAATTTCAAAATCTTGAGAAGCTCTGAAAACTCAACAGGATTGATTTTTAAGAACTTCTGATTAAGAAATGAGTTTTGTAAAACAGATTTTTGTCTAGTTTAGAAGACGCTCTGCTGTTTAACTCTACTCATTTCAGGCTAATCGAGTTTGGCATTTCACTAATTAAAGTCATTTGGAGCTTAAGCACATTTTCAGAAATTTCAACAGATTGAAAATTCAAGACATCTATACATTACTGTCTTCCTCTATCTTCTTAAATTTAGCTCTTTCTAATTATATTCTTGAACAATGCATCTACTTCACTGGTACCTCACTGATTCTCATTTGCCCTTAATAATTGTGGAATTATTAATTATAATTATAATTAATTATAGTGCTCTGACTGGAGGTAGGAATGGGAGGCAAATTGGCTTTGGTGCCTTCAAAATTCTTTATTCAACGCTTTTTATATGTCTACTACTATCCTTTTTATTCTTCTTCCTTCCCTCCTATTTATCATCTATCTCTCTATCTATCCACCTATCTATCTAGTGCTGGGGAGGAAAAATTTAACTCTACCCTTTAAAAGTTCTTCTGGTTGGCCTAAGAATTATATCGACATGAGACAGATTAATAAGAGAAAATTAAGTTAAATTCTATACATATGGGGACTCCACAACATGAGAGGTTCAAAGACAGGTATAATGAGGTATATATGCCATCCTGAGCTAAGGAATGGGATAAGGACCTGGGGTTTCAAAGGGGAGGAGGACAATTCATAGAGCAACAAAGAGCAAACGTTTGGTAATTAAATGTTTGCTCTATCATGCACTTGGGTCACATGATAAAATTTATCTCTGGTAATGACCTTTATTTGGAGAAAGATCCCTCTTTAGATTCTCCTAGGTAGTTAAGGAAAGGGCAAAATTTCTCTTAAGCCCACGGGGTCTTGGTTGCCTTCAGCTCAAAATAGTCTGCATATCAAAAAGGTGTATCTTGGGAAGGCCTGTTATGAACCCCTTAACTAGCTAGCTAGCTCTCTCTATTTTATGTCCTATGCTTCATTCCAGTAAAGATCTTATTCTTAGCTATCTTTTAAAGAAGCCCATATTCTAGTGTATGAGTGTCTGTAGGCTGTTTAAGGATTTGACTTTTTAAATTATTATTTTGACATAGACATATTTTGACATTTTGTATTCATACAAAATATGCATATAAACATATGTAAGTTGAAAGCACAATAAAATGAAAGCCATGGTCCCTCAACTTAAGAACTAGAATATAATCAACATTGTGTCTACATATGATTGATTTCTCCTCTACCTTCCTGCTTCTTTCATAAGAAATAACCATGATCCTGAATCTTTAATATTCTTTTGCACACTTTGCATTCATGCCCCCAAATGTTTAGTTTTGCATATATTTCAGCTTTAGAAATAATATTATGCTGTGCCTTCCTTTTTTTCATTATTATATTTCTAAGTTCCATCTAGGTATTCATGTATAGTATTCTTCATTTATCTTTTTTTCTCCTGTACAGCACTTAATTATTAACATGCTACAATTTCTTTGTCTTGTCTATTGTTAATAGATATCAAAGTTAGTCTAGGTCTTCATTTTTTATTTCTATGAACAGGAGTGTTGGAAGCATTATTATACATATCCTCAGGTGCACGTGTGCAAGAATTTCTCCAAAGTATGAACATGCAAATGAATAGCTTGGCTCTGAAGTAGCTTTACAAAATAGTACCAAATTGCTTAAAATACCACCAGCAGTGGGTATTGTCATACTTTCTTTAATTTTTACCAGATCAGTAGGTGCAATGGTCTCAATTTGTATTTTTACTAATACAATTGAGCGTATTATCATGTCTTCATCTGTCATTCTGTTTATCTATAAAAATGCATACGAAAATCTTTTCCTGTTTTTATTGTGTTATTCTTTCTTTTTCATATTTATTTTTACATATTATAAATATATAATATACAATATATTTTATATATGAATGTATTTATATATAATATATAATAATTTCTATATGTAATATAGATATAATCTAATCATAATAACCATTTCTATTAATCTATGTAGCATATACCCTCTCTCAGGTGGTGGCTTGTTCATTCTTTTTGTAATGTAATTTGATAAATAAAATTCTTAATTTTGATGTAACAAAATACACTAATGGTCTTACTTTGATGCAACCAAGTTTATCATTTTTAAAAATGATCCACAGTTTGCATCTCATTTAAAAATCTTTCCTTACATTTAGCTGAGAAATTTATTCCCCTATATTTTCTTCTAAATATTTTTTAATGTTGGCATTCACATTTGAGTCATGAGTCAGTCTGAAACTGATTTTTGTGAATGATGTATGAGGATCCAAATTCATGTTTTCATATAGAAAACCAATTATTATAACATAATTTATTGAATAGTTTCTTCTTCATCCAAAGACCTGCAATACCACTATGTCTGCCATATAGTAAAGATACATATGTTTCTTGATCTCTGGCTCCTCTAATCTGTTCTAGTTTTATTTCTTTGTACTGTGCACTGTTTTTAATAAATTTTTTTTTAAAGATTTTATTTATTTATTTGACACAGAGAGAGAGATTACAAGTAGGCAGAGAGGCAGGCAGAGAGACAAGGAGAGGAGGAAGCAGGCTCCCTGCTGAGCAGAGAGCCCGATGCGGGCCTCGATCCCAGGATGCTGAGATCATGACCTGAGCCGAAAGCAGAGGCTTTAACCCACTGAGCCACCCAGGCGCCCAATAAATATTTTTTTTATTAAATATATCAGACCATGTTTCAGGCCAGGCATATAACAGGCCATGTTTCCATCTTACTCCTTTTTTTCAAATATGTCATAGCTACCCTTGGTCTTCCATTCATAGACTTGTATATGCACAAAGGCACCTGCTAGAAGTAACATGGGTGGCTCAGTTGGTTAAATTAGGCTCTTGATTTTGGCTCAGGTCATGTTCTCAGGGTCGTGAGATGGAGCCAAGGACGAGCCCCATGTCAGGCTCTGTGCCCAGCGGGGAGTCTGCTTGAGATTCTCTCTCTCCTTTTCCCTCTGTCCCTCCCTCTGTTTGTGCTCTCTCTCAAATAAATAAATCTTTAAAAAAATAAAAAAATCTTCTTTAATGACCCTCAAAATGTTTTGATATTTCTGCAAACAATGAGAGCAGATCTGCTGATGGTCCAGATGTTAGTTTTTGTGGACAAGTACTTTAAAATAACTATGACTAAATGATTAAAGTAAATGGGGGAAAAAAGATGGAAAGGGAAAAAAAGATGGATAATTGCACAGAGTATTGGAATCTATAAAAAATCAAATGGACACTCTAGAACAGAAAAAAAATCTAAATTAGAAAATTATTAGGTATTTTAAAAGCATAGTACATTTGAACAGATTCATGGAAAGAAAAAAGAATGGGGGGGAGGACATAGGGCAGGTAGAACTTAATCACATAGTCAAAATATGTATAGCTGTCCTATAAATAGAGGAGAGAGGGGCACCTGGGTGGCTCAGTCCGTTAAGCGTCTGCCTTTGGTTCAGGTCATGATCACAAGGTCCTGGGATGGAGCTCCATGTCGGGCTCCCTGCTCAGCAGAGAGCCTGCTTCCCCCTCTGCCTTCTTCTTCCTCTGCCTGCCATTCCCCCTTCTCGTGCTTGCTCCCCTCCCCTCTGTGTGTGTGTGTCAAATAAATAAATAAAATCTTTAAAAAAAAAGAGGAGAGAGAAGAAATAGGAAAGAAACAGTATTTGTGGACATAGTGGTTCTAAATTTTCCAAATACGATGAAAGGCCTCCTTCCACAGATTCATAACACTCAGCAAACTCCAAACAGGATAAATGCAAATAAAAAACTTAGGCTTATCATAGTCAAACTGTGGAAAACTAGTGACGAAGGCAGAATCTTCAAAGTATTTGGAGAAAAAAAATGTATTACCTTCAGTAGAAGAGTAAAAAGGTGGAGAAATGACATTTCAATAGAAACTGTGAAAGCTGGGTGCCTGGGTGGCTCAGTGGGTTAAGCCTCTGCCTTCGGCTCAGATCATGATCTCAGGGTCCTGGGATCGAGTCCCTCATTGGGCTCCCTGCTTGGCAAGGAGCTTGCTTTCTCCTCTCTCTCTGCCGGCCTCTCAGCCTATTTGTGATCTCTCTCTCTCTCTGTCAAATAAATAAACAAAATCTTTAAAAAAAAAAGAAAAAAAAAAGAAACTGTGAAAGCCAAAAGCCAATCCAATGACATCTTTAAAAATGCAGAGAGAGGGGACCTGGGAGGCTCAGTAGGTTGAGTGTCTGACTCTTGGTTTTGCCTCAGGTCATGATCTCAGGGTTCTGAGATCAAGCCCCACGTCAGGCTCCATGCTCATCGTGGAGTCTACTTGAGATTCTGTCTCCCTCTCTCTCTGCCCCTCCCCCTGCTCTCTGTGTCTCTCTCTGTCTCTCATAAGTAAGTAAGTAAGTAAGTAAGTAAGTAAATAAATAAATAAATAAATAAATATCTTTTTTAGAAATGCAGAGAGAAACACCTCTAACATAGAATTCTAAACCCAGGAAAAGTAGTCTTCAAAAATAAGTGAAAATCAGGGATTATCAAACACACAAAAGAGAAAGGAATTCATTGACAATACACCTGTATTTTTATCAGTGAAGTTCTTTAGACTGAGGAAACAATTCCAGGTAGACTGTAATCCTTGATTTCCAAATGTTTTGCTCTCCAAGTTTAACTTTTAGACCTTTAAAATCTTGTGGGAAAACTTGCTGTCATTATATTTAGCCTCCGGTTACTTTACAGTTCCTTTGCTGCCCATGCCTGTTTAACTATATAAGGATTTTCTGCACCAAGAAGCTTCAAGACACAATCTCTAATCCTCCCCAACTGTCTAGAATGTTAATCTGTTGTAATCTTTTGGATCTTGCATGACGGATCTTGTCTAAAGTAGATTCTACATTTTTAGACGAGTAGGCACTAATCCTAAGGTTGCTTTCTCAGACAAGTCGAGGATAGGTAGAGATAACAGTTTCCTTTAAAAATGTTGGCACTTGGAGATTAATATGATGTTCTTACATACTAGTTAGCGTGGCTGGGAGGGTACTGAACTATCAAAAACATAGCCCCAACAGCCTGTCCCAACCAGTCCCTCTGCTGGTGAGTGGCACAATTTGACCAGTTAGTACCTAACATTTAGAATTTTGCTACCATACATTTGACATAAATAAACATTTCTTAATCTACCGTTTTGAATAAAATAATATCTTGCAAAACAAATGTCTCATATTTTTTCTTATTTTGGATGTGGTACGTTTCTACAGAGTCAACGGATTTTGATCAAATATCATTCGTTAAAAAAAGCTATCTTTTTTGTGTGCCTGGGTGGCTCAGTTTGGTGGGCAACTGCCTTCAGCTGGGGTCGTGAACTTGGAGTCCCTGGATCGAGTCCCACGTTGGGCTCCCTGCTCGGCGAGGAGCCTGCTTCTTCCTCCGATCCTCCCCCCTCTCAAGCTCTCTCTCTCTCTCATTCTCTCTCTCAGGTGAATAGGTAAAATCTTAAAAAAAAATGAAAAAGAATAAAAGCTATCATTTTAAATTTAATGTGTGAATCATTCTATTATTTTGAAACTAAACGATAGCAAATCAGTTTTCATATGAGCATGTACTCCGTGATTCAGCTGTTCCCAGTGCACAGAACCTCCATCTTTCGACAGAATTGATTACCATATTGGAGAGGGCACAGAGCCTGAATATGGCTGTCAGCTTCACCCTGGTAGGTGAAGGAGGTACCTAGCAGCCAAAGATCCTCTAATTCTGGGAAAAGCCATTTTAAATTTGTTTTTGTTTATGTTTTTGTAATCCAGGCCATCGGCGTGGTGTGATCAATCGTTCCTTTATTTAATTATTTCTTCATACACCATTTATTGAGAAAATGCTAACATAACATTAGATACAGAGAGGTCACTTCACTTTCATACAGGGAAGATCTGGATTCAAATACTGGCTCTGCTACTTATTAGCTAGTAAGTGAGATTCGAGGCAAACAAACAGTCTGAGACTCAATTTTCTCTTCAGAAAAATGGGTATCGCTACCATAAGAACAAATATACTTTTGCCTTGTATTTCCATTCCAAGGCAAGCTAATGCCCAAGAAAGTATTATGCATGAACTTCCAGTCTACCACTCTATGTATATCAAACAGGACTACCTTCTTATCTTATCACTTGAATGAAATAAAAAAAGAGCCACAGGATTGACAGAAACTGAACATCAATATTCATGATGCTATTACATGGAGACAGAGCATTTATGATATTTTCTTAAGCTGTTATGTCTGGTTTATAATGAGTATCCCAGAATAAGCAAAAGGCTAGACTTTCAAGTCTCCAAAGAACCATTCAGCTCTATGCATCTGTCTGAATTTAAATAATGAAACTCCACATGCACAAAGAGGCAGCTCGGGGAAAAGGGAGCTAAGAAAATAGTGTGCTTACATGGAGAGATTTTAAGAGCAATTCTTCCGCTTGTTAAAATCCAATGTTGGTAAATTCACAGAGAGATCCATCTATGACATAAATGATCACCGGAAGTCCAGTGGAATGAAACCCCCTTGTGCCCTCTTGGTCCTGGAAGGGGGCCAAGATAAAGTGGAGTTTGGGGTTCTAATTGCTGGGGTACTCCAGCAGTGTCTGCAAACATCAGATCTTTTGAAATGTCAGAATTGTATTTGAAGCCCAGTGACACACTCTTTATACACAGGGTCAGAGAGAGGCAGAAAGAAGCTGAAGGCTATGGATACTGTATTCAGCATAAAAATATCCTAGCTCCTTTACTCTTGAAAGGACCTGGTCTAAGATAGTAGCTCATTGTAAACCTAGAATTTACTCATAATCAGGATCCTCTCAATAGAAAACTTTTTGGAAATATCTTCAGGAAATCATAGTATTTTCTCAAGAATATTAAATGTATACTGCCTTTTTCAACATTTGGAGCTGCTGGATTCGAGGGTACAGTCAGCCTATAGCAATTTAAAGTTATCTATAGGCATACCCCTGGTATGTTTTCTTTCATTCCTTCTTTCTTTTTAGGATTTTATTTATTTATTTGACAGAGAGAGAGCAGAGATTTAACTGTTGTCAGGGCCAAAGAGCCCAATCTGAATGCTTAAGGTGAGTTCATAGAAACCGAGTTTCTGTGGGCCAAGGATCTTAGGTTCAAACAAGAAATCATAGGGTAGACCTTTCCCAGAGTTCTTTTCCCCTTGAATAAATGCTACCTAATAATAATCTGGCAATCAGAGCAATTTATTCATTCAAAGAATGCTACCACACACAAAATCTCATTCCCAAGTCTTTGTTGCATATGTTACAATTTTTAATATAATAAAAATCCAGGACAAATAATGTATACCTTTTCTACCTGTAGCAGAAACTATTTATAGTAGTTATAAATAAAGAATGCTTTATTAGGTGCCTACCACTATGATTTATTTTAGGCTGAACACGTAGGCAACATAAGTAAAATGGTGTAGTGTGTGTGTGTGTGCACGCACGTGTGTGTGTGCCTCTGTGTGTGATGTTCAGAGCTTCGTACCATTTCAATATCATCATCATTGTTTCTTTTGCTAGATTATTCAAACCCTTAAGATGTAGTAGTGGCCTTTTAAGGAAAAGGTTTAGGGCTATACCTGCCATTTCTAATCACTTTGTTGTTTTCATATATTCTGTGCTCAACCTCATGCTTCCCCACTTAGGCACTTGACTTACTATGAAAATTGCCCCTCTTCTCTTCGCCTTAACAGGATTCTTGGTTTCTTAGTCCACTGATTTATCTTAACAAACGTTATGAAGCCTTACAATTTTCCAGGTACTTAGCCTTCAGTGGTTAATAAAACGAACTTCCTAGCTTCAAATAGCTCAAAACCAAACTGGAGAAAGAAACATATATATATCTAACACTGATACGTAAAGGCACCATCACTGTCCTAGCACACTGAACATGCAAAATTCAATAGGAAAGTAAATTATCTTATACAGCAGATTTTATGAAATGTAAAAATTTTTCCCAACAGTTGACTATGGTCAATTATAGCTCAATACAACTGTGGTACTTTCTACACCTTTCCCCCCCTGGTATGCTTGCTTGCTCTCTTTCTTTCTTTCTTTCTTTCTTTCTTTCTTTCTTTCTTTCTTTCTTTCTTTCGTACTTTAAGATTTTATTTATTTATTTGATAGAGAGAGAGCAAGTATGAATGGGGGGCAGAGGAAGAGGGGGAAGAAGGTTCCCTAAGAGCAGGGAACCTGATGTAGGCCTTGATCCTAGGACCCTGAGATCATGACCTGAGCCAAAGACAGAGGATTAACAGATTGAGCCACCAAGTCACTCCACCTCTTTATATCTTTCTGTTGTGCCTTTCTGGGACTCAGATTCTTTGGGGAAAATTATAAAGCTTAGGACTCCAGGCTTATTATCTAACAACTCCAGTAAGAGTCGGCTTTTCTCAGGCTCTCTCCAGTATATGCAATTACTAGCCCATAGTCACTATTAGGAGTCTCATAGGGAGCCATTAGAAGTCGGTTAACCTGGGCTGTTAAAAGTCAATTAAAATGAAGCTCATCAATGTTCCTGATAACCTCAGGATCAGCTCAGTCAGTGGACTCCAACATTAGCTATACAGTGGAATCATCTGGAAACCTTTTAAAACTACTGATGCTTATATGCTTCTACCACCATCCCCACTCCCCCACCGAGATTCTAGTTTAATTGACCTGGGATGCTCCCCAGGTCTTTCTAATATGTAGCCAAGAAATATTGCCTAACTCTATACTATTTCCTCTGATTTACATATGTTTTTCTTCCCCTATACATAAATGAAAAATTATAACTAGTGATGGCTTCAAGTCCTCTCCATCCCCACGTTCAGAGCACAAACACTCCTCATGATAAGTTTCTCTCAAATTATGGCTTCCTTGTCTTCTAGTTTTGTGCAGTGACATCAAAACAGGCCAGGAATTTTTCTTATACTCCTACAAAGAGAGGAAATCTATGTCCCTTTGCCTTCAATCTGGGTTGACCTTGGTTTTATACCTATTATAAGTATGATATAGCAAAAACACACTGTGCAATTTCTCAGGCTATGTCAAACAAGACCATAAGGCCTCTGGCTGATTCTCTCTGAGCAACACTCAAAACTCTGAGTCACCGTCTGAGAAGTCTTACCACCCCAAAGCTGCCAGTCTATCAAAGAGCTAGGCCACATGGGGAGATCACCTATAACAGTCTGACCAACAGTTCTAGGCTTCGGATCAACCCAATTTAGGTGTAAGTCATGTAAGTAAAGAAGTTTATAGCTGATTTTTTCCCCCTCTACTACTGAGTCACCCATGTCTTTAAGTCTTTCCAGGTGAAGTCCCTGGTATTGTGAAACAGATCAAGTCATTCCTGCCATTTCCTGTTCAAACTTTGGACCCACAAAATCATGAAAAGGTACAGAATTTGGCACCTGGAAAGAGGATATTGCCAAGCCAAAAAAACATGTGGTGGTGGCTGTGGGACCATGCCAGATAGAACCTGGAATGTTCTTGAGACTATTGGTGTGAGCCTGATGGGGCCTCAAGGAGGGATTAAAAACAGTGGGGAAAATGTAGTTAAAAGCAAGAGGAAATGAGATTCTTGATGTGTAGTGGCAAAAAGTTTAGCAAAACTATCATTTACGGCTGTGTGGAAAATAGAAAAGATGTACCATATGAACAGACAGTCTTGCCGAGTGTTTCATTGTAGAATGTCAAATCATCAGTTGTATTTTTCTTGTTAGCGGAGTATCAGAAGGTATGTTTAGAAAGAGGCAAGGTAAAGAAGGAATTATTTATTAAGTTTCAAGCACAATGTACAAGAAATATAAGGAATCAACAACTTGATATTTTTGAAAATAAGACTATAACTACCAGTTTTTACAACAGAAGGTTATCAAAGAAAGAAAGGGTTTGCATTAGTCAGGGTTCTCCAGAAAAACAGAACTAAGGGGATGTCTGTCTATCTATCTCTCTATCTATCTACACATATGTGATATATATGAATATATATTTATACATGCATACATATGTATATATTAGTGTATATATGTACACATATACACACATATGTATATTAGTTATAAGGAATTGGATCACATGATTATGGAGGCTAATAAGTCTCAATATCTGTAGTCAACAAGCTAGAAAACCAGGAGAGGTGATGGTATAGTTCTAGTCCAAAGGTCAGTAGGCTTGAAATTGTATTGTATTAGTTGTAATAGTCTTGAATCCAAGGAAGGGCTGAGGTTTGAGTTTGAGTCTCAAATCAGGATAAAAACTGATGTCCCAGTTCAAAGCCAATCAGATAAAAGGAATTCCCTCTTATTCAGGGGGAGGGTCAGCCTTGATCTAGTAAGGCCTTCAACTGATTAGATGAACCCCACCTACATGAGCTTTATTCTGTCTGTTGATTTAAATGATAATCTCATGTAAAAACACCCTCACAGAAACACTCAGAACAGTGTTCAACCAAATGTCTGGACACCATGTGACCCAATCAAGTTGACATATAGAATAACCATCACAAGGGTTTAAAGCAAAGATTAAGTTCAAGGTGCTACAGGAAGATATCTCTTGGTAAAGAAAATATCACCTGGTAAAGATTACTGTGAAACGTTTTTTTTTTATTTCTCCAAGAGACTTAAAGTAGCACCTTCTAGACCCTTCCAGACAGACAAAAGGACTTAAAGGGAGGTACAGATGCAGATATCTTTGGCAAATACAATCTGTCACATGTCTGTAACTTTCCTCTGAGATTTAAGCCACTTTTCTCATCAATACCTTATTTTCTTATAACAGCTTTCCTTTGTACAGTTCTAATCACTTATCAATAAAACAGATTGCTCCGACTTTTTTTTTACAGAATACGAACTGTAGAAAATCTTAGCTTCATGTTTTAAAATGGCCAGTCTTTTCCAGAATAATGTAGTACAAATCAGTGAAACCAATTCATGACATTGTTTATACTTTTTAAAAAAATATTTTATTTATTTGAGAGAGAGAGAGAGCATGCACTTGAGTGCACCAGCAAGGAAAGGGCAGAAGAAGTAGCAGACTCCACACTGATCAGGGAGCCCAACACAGGGCAGAGCTCCACTCCAGGACCCCAAGATCATGACCTGAGCTGAAGCCAGACACATAACTGACTAAGCCTCCTAGGCTCCTCCACTGTTTTCATTTTTAACTCTAGCATATAAAGGACAAAATTGTTTAAACAGAGCTGTAGATACAATACCTTGTGAATGACACACAATATTAAAAGATGTAAAATACAACATAAACAACATAAAATGTGGGGAACAGATAAATGTGTAGAATACCTTTATGCAATTGAAGTTGTTATCAATTTAAAATGGACTGTTATAACTATAAGATGTATTATGAAATCCTTATGGTAATCACAAAACAAAAAACTATAATAAAGGCACAAATGATAAAGAGAAAGGAATCCAAACATACCACAGCAAAGAAATCATTATTTCACAAAGATAGCAAGAGAGAAAAAAATAAGAACGAAGGAACTACAAAACAATCAGAAAGCAATTATCAAAATGGTGATTACCAATCAAAAACTACTCTAGATGCTAATAATTTAAGTTCTCCAGATAAAAGACATAAAGTGCCTTGAAAAATTAAAAAAAAAATGACCCATCTATTTACTGCCTACAAGAGATTCACTTAAGCTTTAAGGACATTCATAGGAAGGGGTGGAATAACATATTCCATGTAAATGGGAAACAAAAGAAAGCAGAGGTCATAATGCTTATATGAAACAAGTTGTTGCAAGACACAAAGAAGGTCATTATATAATGATAAAGGGTCTATTCATCAAGAGGATAAAATAATTGTAAATATATACACACTCAATATCAAAGCATATAAATATATTTAACAATCATCAAGTCTGGAGGCAGAAATAGACAGCAATGCAATTAACAATAGAAGATTTCAACACTCCACTTTCAACAATGGGTAGATCTTCCCAACAGAATATTAATAAGGAAATAATGGACTCGAATGACACTTTAGACCAAATGGACCTAACAGATATATACAGCACTTTCCATCCAACAGAAGCAAAATGCACACTTTTTTCAAACATGTATAGAGTATTCCCTTGGATAGATCATATGTCAGGTCACAAAACAAGTCTTAACAAATTTAAAAAGATTGAAATCATACAAACTATCTTTTCTAGCCACAGTGATATGAAATTAAAAATCAAAAACAGGAGGGAAGCTGGAAAATTCACAAATATGTGGAAATTAAACAACACACTTCTGAACAATAAATGGGTTAAAAAAAGGGAAAAGTGAAATAAAAAAATATCTTGGAACAAATGAAACTGGAAACACAGCATACCAAAGCTCATGGGATGCAGCAAAAGTAGTTCTAAGAGGGAATTTTAAGGGAATGATAGTCTAAGAAAAAAGAATGATCCAAATAAACAACCTAAATAAACAAACTAATAAACAAACTAAGCACAAAGTTCACAGAAGGAAGGAAATAATAAAGAACAGAGCAGAAATAAATAAAATAAAAATTATAAAGACAATAGAAAAAATCCACAAAAATAGTTTCCTAAAAAGATAAACAAAATTGAAAAATCTTTAACTAGATTAAGAAGAGAGATGACTCAAATTAACACAATTATAAATGAAAGAATGGATATTACGATCTATGCCACAGAAATACACAGAATTGTAAGACATTACTATGAACAATTATATGCCAACAGATGAGATAACTTAGAAGAAATCAATGAATTCCTAGACCAAGACTGAATCATGGAGTAATAGAAACTCTTAACAGACCAATAACAAGCAAGAAAATTGAATCAAAAATCAAAAATCTCCCAAAAAATAAAAGCCCAAGACTAGATGGCTTTGCTAATAAAATTTTACCAAATATTTAAAGAAGAATTAATACGGATCCTTATCAAACTCTTCCAAAAAAAAAAAAAAAGAAAAGAAAAAGAAGAGGTGTGGGCCTGATGATTCACAGAACTGTAACCCTGGGGCAAATAATAAATAAAATAAGTAAATAAAATAAAATAAAATAAAAATACAAAAAGGATGAAAGAAAGAAAGAAAGAAAGAATGAATGAAAGAAGGGAAGGAAGGAAGGAAGGAAGGAAGGAAGGAAGGAAGGAAAGAAGGAAAGAAGGAAGGAAGGAAGAAAGAAAAGAAAAGAAAAAGAAGGAACTCTTTCAAACTCATTCCACAAAGCCAGCATTATCCTGATACTGAAACCAGACAAGGACACTGCAAGAAAAGAATATTACAGGCCAATATCTCTAATGAACATAGATACAAAAGCCCTCAACAAAATACTGGCAAACTTAATTCAAGAGCACAGGAGAAAGATCAGTCACCATGATCAAGTGGGATTAATTTCTGTGGTACCAAGAATTTGATACATGCAAATTAATAAATGTAATAAACCACATTAATAAAATGAAGGATAAAAATCGTATGATTATTTGAATAGATGCTGAAAATGAATTTGACAAAATTCAATGTCCTGTCATGATAAAAAATTTCAACAGATTAGGTATAGAAAGAATGCACCTGCCTAATAAAACCCATATATGACAAGCTTGTGGCTAACATTATACTCGATGGTGAAAACTTAAAAGCCTTTCCCCTAAGATCAGGAACAGAATAAGGATCCCTACTCTTGCCACTCCTATTCAACAAAATACTAGAAGTCCTACCCATAAAAATTAGGCAAGAAAAAGGAAAAAAAGTACATATTGGAAAGGAAGAAGTAAAATGATTTGTTTGCAAATAACATGAATTTTATATAGAGAAAAAACTGAAGACCCCACCAAAAATTTTTTTGGATTAATAAATAAATTCAGTAAAGTGGTAGGGTACAAAATGAACATGCAAAAAGGAGTCACATTTCTATACACTAACAAACTATCAGAAAGAAATTAAGAAAGAATTTCCATCTACGATAGCATCAAAAACAACAAATACTTAGAAATAAATTTAACCAAGGGGGTAAAAGACCTCTACACTGAAAACTATAAGTTATTGAAAGAATTTGAAGAAGACACAAACAAATGGAAAGATATTCTGCGTTCATGGAGTGAAAGAATTAATATTGTGACCATGCCATATTACTCAAAGTGGTTTACAGATTCAATGTTATCCCTTTCAAAATTACATTGACATTTTTCATAGAAACAGAAAAATTTTTCTAAAATTTGTATGGTACCACAAATGGCTTGAACAACTAAAGCAATCTTAAGAAAGAAGAACAAAGCTGGAGGCATCATGCTCCTTGATTCCAAACTATTCTACCAAACTATAGCAATTAAAGCAATATTGTACTGGCATAAGAACAGGCACATAAACCAGTGGAATGGAATAAAAAACCTAGAAATAAACCCATGCATCTACATGCAACTAATTTTTGAGAAGGGCACCAAGAACACACAATGGAGAAGGGACAGTCTCCTCATAAAGGGTGTTGGGAAAACTGAAAATCCACATCCAAAAGAATGAAACTGGACCCCTATCTCACACCACTTACAAGACCTAACTAAATGGATTAAAGACTTAAATGTAAGACCTGAAACTGTAAAGCTGCTATAAGCAAACATAGAGAAAAAGTTCCTTGACGTCTGTCTTGACAATGATTTCTTGGATAAGACACAAAATGCACAGGCACCAAAAGCTAAAACAAACACGTGAGACTATTTCAAAGTTAAGGGCTTCTACACAGAAAAGGAAGCAATCAATAAATTGAAAGGGCAACCTAGAGCATGGGAAAAATATTTGGGTTTACTATCCAAAATAGATAAAGAGCTCATACAGCTCAAGAGCAAAATAGCAAATAATCCAATTAAAAAATGGGCAAAGGACCTAAGTAGATACTTTTCTGAAGAAGATACACAAATGCCCAATACATTCATGAGGCATTACTAATCATCAGGAAATGCAAATCAAATCCACGATATCACCCCACGCCTGTTACGATGGCTGTTATTGAGAAGATAACATAAATTGGTGAGGGTGTGGATGGAGAAAAGGAAATCCTTGTGCACTCTTGGTGGGGATGTAAATTGGTGCAGCCAATTTGGAAAATAGTATAGTAAATCCTCAAGAAATTAAGAATAGAGCTACCATAGGATCCATCAATCTCACTGCTGGGTATATATCTGAAGGAAATAAAATCAGGATCTCAAAAAGATATCTGTACTATCATGTTCCTTGCAGGATTGTTCACAATAATCAAGAAGTGGAACAATCTAAATGCCCTTCAACTGATAAATAGATAAAGAATATGTGTACATACATCTACAATGGAATAAGATTGAGCCATAAAAGAGAAGGAAATCTCACTCTCTGACTTCTTCCCATTCAGTTTTGCCTCCCTTCTCCTATGATCCTTTGCACTATTTCTTATATTCCATACAAGAGTGAAACCATGTAATAATTGTCTTTCTCTGACTGACCTATTTTGCTTAGCATAATACCCTCCAGTTCCATCCATGTCGATGTAAATGGTATGATTTCATCCTTTTTGATGGCTGAGTAATATTCCATTGTATATATTTCCCACATCTTCTTTATCCATTCATCTGTTGATGGACATCTGGGCTCTTTCCATAGTTTGGCCATTGTGGACATTGCTGCTATAAACATTGAAGTGCAGGTGCCCCTTCAGGTCACTACACTTTGATACTATATCTTTGTATACTATATATAAAGATATTATATCTTTGGGGTAAATGACTGAGCAATTGAGAGACTTTTAATCCTAGGAAACAAACTGAGGGTTGCTGAAGGGAAGGTGGGGAGGGATGGGGTAACTGGGTGATGGGCATTAAGGAAGACACGTGATGTGATGAGCACTGGGTGTGATATGCACCCGATGAATTGCTTAACTCTTCATCCGAAACAAATGATGTTGGCCAATTGAATTTAAATAAAAAAAAGAATTAGAGAAGGGAAAAAAAGAAGGAAATCCTCTCATTTGTGACAACATGGATGAATTTGTATGGCATTACGCTAAGTGAAGTAAGTAGCCGGACTGAGAAAGACAAATACTACACAAATACTGTATGGTATCAATTACATATGGAATCTTAAAAAAAAAGAAAAAAGCTGATTTCATGGAAACAGAAAATAGGATGGTGGTTGCTAGGAGCATGAGGGGAGGGGGAAATGTAGAGATGTATGTCAAAAGGTACAAATCTTCAGTTATAAGTAGAATATTCTGAGGGTCTAATGTATAGCATGGTGACTGTAGATAATAATAAGGTATTATATGCTTGAAAATTGCTAACAGTACATTTTAAGGTGTTCTTCTCATACACAAAACAGGAGTTAATTCTCGGAGGTGAAGGTTGTGTTATCTTGATCTTGGTAATTACTTCACAGTATACATGTATATCAAATTATCACATTATATACTTTGAATAAACACAAGTATATTTGTCAATTATTCCCCAAAATTTGAGGAAAAAAGGAAGAAAGGTTTAAAGTAATTCTTTTCCATAATCCAAATCCTATTCTATATGCTCCATGAGCGAAGATTCTAGAAGTTGAATCGTGGCCCAAACTGTTAACTTAAGCAGTTAATATTTCTCTTAATATTTTTAGATTTTAATGGGCTTACAAAGTCAGTTACTCTGGGGTCCATATGGAACAAGATTTAATTTAATTTAATTTAATTTAATTTAATTTAATTTATTTATTTTACAGAGAGGGAGATAGCAAGAGAGGGAATACAAGCACGGGGAGTAGGAGAGGGAGAAACAGGCCTCCCTCTGAGCAGGGAGCCCAACACGGGGTTCAATCTCAGGGCCCCAGGATCGTGACCAGAGCTGAAGACAAATGCTTAAGGACTGAGCCACCCAGGTGAGCCAGGAGCAAGATTTTAAATACCTACAAAGGATTAAGACATTCTAATTCATGAATCCTTTGTCCCCATACAACCCTGTGGATCAGAGTTTACGTGCCTTTCAAAATATGAGAACTCTGATAACTTTATAATAAAAATGTGTAATGGTATTTGCAAAAGAAAGATGCAAGTCTAGGATTTATTTAGTAGCTTGCAATGTCTAGGATGTAATTTTGTCATAAGATGAATCTTTGCTAAGCATGAGGTTGCCCTGTGAGACAATTTCCTTCAAAATAATCTAGTTCCTCAGGAAATAGTAAACATCTGCGTAGCTTGGGATAAAGTGACTTGCATTATTGTGGTCATAAAAAGGATCGTGGCTCTTTCCCTTGATTCTAAAGCTGACACAGAGCCAGATGAGTGGCCTCAAATGCCTTCATTCTCGCGGTCAATGCTTTAATATACCTTTCTCTAGCACCTGCTGTGATTAGGTACTGTTACAGAAACACTGAATACTCAAAGACGAATAAGACATATCTCTTGCCCTGAGCGACTCACCATCTAGCAGGAAAGCCACTTTACACAGATTTTAATATAAATGTTAAATTACTGCAGTGATAGAGGAATACAAAAAATTATATGAGAGATCAGAGGAGGAAGACTTACACCCTGGAGGGGGTGAGTTGATCTTTGAGGAGAGGCTGTCTGAATTCAATCATCAAAAATAAGTAAATTTATCTGAGGAAAGAGAGTAAAATAAGGGCATTTTAAATATAAGAGTTCACAGAAACAGACAAAGTCCTAAAGTAAAAAAAAAAAATCATGGATGGCATCAAAGGTTCTAAACAGTTCATTGTTGCTGGAATATAAAATGCAAAACAGCAAGTGGTAGGTGATGAATCTTGATTAATAATAGTCCAGGCGAATTGTAAGAATCATATGTAATGGTAGGGAGTTTGGACATATGGGAACTCACTGGAAGACATGAGAATAACATCCCCAAATTTGCTTTTTAGAGAGAGAATTCTGGCACCAGGGTGGATAATGAGTTAAAGAAGGTTAAAATTGGATGCAAAGGAAACAATTGAGAGGTTTTGAAGTCATCTAGTTGGGAAATGATGGTAGCCTAGACTACAGTTCTGGCAGTAAAACAAGAAGTAGAAAAATTCAAAATACACTTTGAAGGTAAATTTAGAAATCTCTGAAGATGAATTAGATGTAAAAGGTGAGTGTCAAAGAGGACAGAAAGAGGCGAAGAATGACTCCTACTAGTCTCCTTAGCTTGGGAAAGGAAGAGAGTGTGAACACCATAAGCTTAAAGAACATTGGAGAAGGCTACTTCTTTTACTGTGTAGACATGAGACAAGAGATGCCATGAAGTCACTTTTTGACAAGCTGTATTTGAAGCGCATTCGGGCTGAATATTAGATTCCGGTCTAGAATTCATGTAGACATTCTGAGCTCCATCAATATCTGGTAGTTAAAACATTGAGGCTGGATAAGGTGACCCCAGGGAAATGTGTGGAATAAAATGAATAGCAAGGCAAGGAAAGAATCCTAGGCAACCCCAATGTTTAATGACCAGGCAGGTTATGAGAAACCCGCAAAGGAGATGAAAACAAAAGAGAGGAAAGGGAATGAGCAGTAGAGGCCACAAGAGTGGATGCGATCACTTAATCACAATGAGGGCTAACGACAAAGTTCTTAACTTTCGCTGTGCTCGAGGGAAGATCCCCAGAGGACTGGATGTTTTCCAACTGAGCTTTGGGGATGAGGGCAACAACAGGGCCTAAGGGGTCTGCTTATCACTACGGAAAGCCAAACAGGAGTTACGAACCTCACTTTCAGAGCTGCAGTTTGTTGCGTGATATCGCAAGACAAGGTATTTGGTACCAGGACAGGGGATATGGTTTCCTTTGTCCCTTTTCCATTTAAAATGTGCTTGATATGCTCTAAATTTTTGCTTGGGAAACACATGTTTTATAATTGTATTAGTCAGGCCTCTCCAGAGAAACGGACCAACAGGAAGATACACACGCGCACACACACACATATATACACGAGTGTGTATATATATAAATGTTTATTATGTATTTTATAATATATATTAAATGATTGTGTCTATATAAGCATAGATGTATATAGTATCTATATTATATGTATACCATATACTATATAGTATGTATACTATAGTATAATATTATACATGAATAGTGAGGAGAGGAAAGAATCCTAGGTGACACCAATGTTTAATGACTATGCAGGTTACGAGAAACCTGCAAAGGAGATGAAGACAAAATAGAGAAGGAAGGGAATGAGCATTAGAAGCCACGAGAATGGAAGAGATCCCTATATCACAATTAGGGCTAACGGCAAAGTTCTTAACTTTCGCTAGTATATATAGTGTGTCTGTGTGTATACACATACACACACACACACACACTATGCATATACTGTATATATATAGTGTATATGTACTATACTTATATGTATATATGTACAGATATACTTACATGTGTAATGTATATGTGCATATATATAGGGTTTTTTTGCTTCTTTTGTTTTTTTTTAAGATTTTATTTATTTATTTGTCAGAGAGAGAGGGAGAGAGCACAAGCTGGCAGACTGGCAGGTAGAGGCAGAGAGAGAAGCAGGCTCCCCGCTGAGCAAGGAGCCCGATTTGGAACTAGATCCCATGACTGAGCCACCCAGGCGTCCCTATATAGGTTTTTTTTTTTTAATGAGGAGTTGGTTCATTTGATTATGTGATCATGGAGGCTGAGAAGTCCCAAAATCTGCTCTTTGCAAGGTGGAAACCCAGGAAAGCTGGTAGTATAATTTAGTTCAGTTCCAAAGATCTGGGCATCAGAAGAGCTAATTGTGTAAATCCCAGTCAGTGGACACAAGAAGATGGGATGAGATATATCAACACAAGGCACGGGAAACAGGGAATGAGGCAGAAAAAAAGGAGAGGATTCCTCTTTCCTCAGTCTTTTGTTCTATCCTGGTCCTCAGTGGACTGGATGATGTCCACCCACACGGGGGAGGGCCATCTGCTTTACTGAGTCCACCAATTCAAATGCTAGTCTCATCCAGAAATATCTTCATAGATAAGCCCAGAAATAATGTTTAATCTGGGGACCCTGTGGCCCATCAAGTCGACATATAAAATTAACCATCACAATATTCATTTCAGTAAGAAAACGAAACAATCATTTATTGAGTAACTGCTTTCTATGTTTCAAAGTACCTTTATTTTTTTTAAGATTTTATTTATTTATTTATTTATTTATTTATTTATTTATTTGAGAGAGAGAGAGAGAGAGGGAATGAGAGAGAGCGAGAGAGGATGAGAGGGGGAAAGTCAGAGGGAGAAGCAGGCTCCCCGCTGAGCAGGGATCCTGATTTGGGACTCGATCCCAAGATCCTGGGATCATGACCTGAGCCGAAGGCAATTGCCTAATCAACTGAGCCGCCCAGGTGTCCAGCTTTATATTTCAGAAACTCAAACCTGGTAAAAGATGCAAATACTTGAACAAATAACTATCATACTGTGTATTGTGACCAGTCCTCTAATATCAATAAGTGCAAAATGCTGTTCGAACCCAGTTAAGGAAGTAATTAATTCTGACTGAGTTGTGGTTTGGTGAGAAGAGATTATATAAGAAAGGTGACACGAATTGAAACTTGAGAGATCAGTAGCGCTTTGCCAGACAAATAAGTGGGTAGGAGAAGCATTACAAGATGAGTATACATACGATCAAGAAGAAATTAAAATGAATAGACCGTGAGTTTGGGAATGATTTAATGCAATCTAAAGTAGCTAGATATTTGAGGGGCTCCTGGGTGGCTCGGTCAGTTAAGTATCTAACTTTGGTTTAGGTCATGATCTCAGGGTCCTGGAATCCAGCCCCATTTCAGGCTCCCTGCTCAGCGGGGAGTCTGCTTCTCCTTCTCGATCGGCCCTCCCCCCTCCCCCCACCCTGTTCGCACATGCACTCTATCTCTCAAATAAATAAATGAAATCTTTAAAAAAAAGTAGTTAGATACTTGAAGAGAATAATTGATATGAGAAAGAAAGGGTAAAACAGTTTCGTGGAAAACTCTGAATTTAGACTTGATGGTAAAGGAAAAACAATGACCTGTTTAAAGCAAGAGAGTGACATTGTCAGCTTTGTCCTTTGGAGAGATTGAGCTGTGATTGAGAGAATTCAGGGGCAGGTACAAGGCTAGAGGTAGACAGACCGGTTCAGAGGCAGTTGCAGTAGGCCCAGTGAGAGATATTGGTGGCATGGGTTCTGACAGAGATGGGGATTATGGCGAGGAGAGATCACATGGAGGAGAATTTTGAGGGGGAATGCAAAGGACTCAGCCATCCTTGACATTTCCCTTCACTTATTATCACTAAGAGATCTCTTGCTTGATAGGCTGAAAGATAACGCACTTACAAGGATAGAAATGATGGCTAAATGAGGAATAAGTGTGAGGTTTGGCAAGGTCGTATGGGTGAGGGAAAGATCTGGCAGATAGAGACAATGAACTTGGTCTTTGAAGACCAAGGTTTTGTTATCACTCTACAAGGTTTTCCATTCAGATGACATAATGACCATTTGACTACCTTGCTTCAATGACTCTCCAGCCTGTAAGTACTAAGTAATGATTTGCAATGGCTTCCAAGTCCCTTCATAACCTGTATCTGCCTTTCAAGTATTGTGTTTTGTCACTTCTCACTCCCCGCCCTCCATTACAGCCATGTTGAACTGTAAGTCCCAAAACTCCATGTTCTCTCTAACCACTGAATCTTTGTATCTTTGTATACATGGTCCCTCCCTCCCTCCCCCCAGCCCCA